>JAVTVY010032911.1:0-141316 GCA_036873755.1 Hanleya hanleyi
AAGCCGGGGAAATTGACCTTGAGCAGCCATTTTTGTTAGCGTTTGTTACATATAACAGACCTGTACGGAATATTTCCACTTTAAATCGTTCATACCCAACAAAATTATATCAAACTAATTCATGCATTCATATCTAAGTCATTCATATACCGCGGGAGACCATATGAAGGTGCCCCGATGCCGCTCAGCATACGTTCGATGAACGTTCGTAATTTTTCTTTTGCTGGTGCAAACTGGACGATGTAAATGCTCGACACTGGGGTGGCACTCGATCATCAACCAGAACGTCTTATGTGCTGGCAGTTCATGACAATATCGTAAGATATGTATGCTTGCTAACCTTAGTTGGATTCGTCATGAAATCATTTGGAAATAAGTAATTCGAGCACTTTTTGTGACATAGCAAAACGAAGATGACAGCCGTTCTCCTTTTCGCTGCGATGGTTTACACGAAAAACCGGCTCAGTTATAAAAATCCATATCTCCGTAAATATGAAATGTCCCAACTTTTTACGTCAAGACAATATTCTCTTATATGTGTACTTCCTATTTCCCGCAGGAATTTATGCAATATCAATTCTTTCCGCAATAAACTTACAATTTACTGGCAATGGTAACGAAATTCTTCGTCTCAATTTGAGCTTCCTGTACGGCGGCGGAACGTCAAGATCAAAGAGCGCGTGCTGCGACGTCACAGATCACGTGAGGGTCTAAATATAGATCGTTTGTTTACAAATATCAGCTGATCGTGTCTGATATATAACAAAGAATACCTTATAACAACAGTACTTTCCGTAATATCTGAATAGTTGATACTCGACCAAGAATTAATTATGACAGAAAAATTATCTCAGATAAATTTTCGCCCTATTCATAGAAGTATTATTTCCGTCACATCAATTCTGTCACAGTACTTTTTCAAAAATTTCACCAATTCGCTCCGCGTGGGACTATATGGGGGTGTGGGTGAATGAGGCGTGACCTTTGGACGTGTATAGACTTGCTTGTCTGGGGTTTTTCCGCATGCCGCCTTTTTCCCATCGCACCATTTTATCTAGGGACTACTTTTTCTCCGCGGAAACTTTTTCCCGCGACCGAATCACCGCCAGACATGACCGCGGATGAATACATCTTTCACATCTTGCACTCACTCACACCGGCCGCCATGCGGCCAAATGTCTGTCTGAACATGTCTGAACATGTCTGTCTGAATGTGGATGGTGGTGGGTGCAAGATGGCCGCTAATGTGGATGGTGGTGGGTGCAAGATGGCCGCTATAATGATGCACCCACCACCATCCACATGTGGATGGTGGTGGGTGCAAGATGGCCGCTAATGTGGATGGTGGTGGGTGCAAGATGGCCGCTATAATGATGCACCCAATAGCGGCCATCTTGCACCCACCACCATCCACATCCACTCGCATGCGCACACCGCCACAATACCGCCACATTTTTTTTCTGCGCATGCGCAGTGAAGCGCTATTCTATCAATTGACGCTATATATACTACTGACATGCTAGTGGGGAACCCTCAATTCCAGGTTAATTACCATTGGTGGAGGTAACGTCCAACAAATGCAAAATTGAGCTTGGCATCCGTCCCTATGTTTTTCAGTGATGTATTCCCCTGCGGACTCTGTTGTCTCGACGGGGGTCTTTGCGCTCATCCAGCGCTTGTTTATTTTTGACCTGTAGGGCGACCCAGTCGAAATAGTGTGAGCTTCATGACAAAATCTTGAAAGGACCCCTTGCATTATAAGAATCCGTCCCTCCTGTTTCTTGAAGTATTTAAACGCATAAATTTCTCAAACGTGTAAGAACGAATAGGCTATATACTATTCTGTAATTCGGCGAAAACTTGATTGTATGACATACACATAAGTTTTACAATACGCAGGCAAAATATGCTAAACAGCCTATTTTGTCGATTCTTAACGTTTTACAAGCGGAATTTTTCATCATAACAAAACTAAGATACGTTAACCAAAACCATACTTCGGAATAAGGCAGAACATCTTTGTCATAAAATACTTGACTGATATTTGTGCTCCATGGAAAATCTCTTGTGTAAAACGCTAAGAATTTACGAAATAGACATGATTGAAGCTTACCGACAGCCACGACCCATGCCCATCCTTTATCTGGAGTCCTGTACATGTACGTGTTACCTTCATCGTCCTTTGGATGGTCCATTATCTTCTCTTCTCTCGTGGTAGGTTTCTCGTCGGCAGATATAGTAACAAAGTACTATTGGTACTTATATGCGAGCGATGACTGACTTTTAGGTCATGCTGATCTAAGGTCATTGAAATAGATGTCAACTCCCTTTAGATTATTTATCCGCGGGCAACGGTTTTAATATTGGAGTATAAGAGTTCATATGCGAAGATATAATTACTGAAGAGAACACTAATGACGTGTGATACTGGGGAGTCCAAAAGGTAAACTGTCCATATGTAGGCAGACTGGTGATTGATGAGTATTACAACTAGACTAGTATAACGAGCATATATCTGTATGTAGTTGCTTTATCCAGTGGTATACTGACATGCAAAAACTTAATAAGCATTTAGTAACAATAGTATTGTTATCAAGGTCTCCCCATTTTAAATAGTCGTCTAGTATGGCGCTGTTAAAAAATCAAAATCGAAAACTCCAAATATTTCCGTGATATTTATAATCCCTGACGTTTTCAATGACTTGCAATCTTAGCAACAATAGCGTCAGTACTGTTTCAGTACATTTCTATCAAAGTACTGAAATAGTACTAAAATATAACTGTAAAATACTGTAAAATAACCGTAGAAACTGACTACTGAAACAGTACTGAAATGTTACAGTACTAAACAGTACTGAAGTATATCAGTAATAAAACAGTACTGATATATAACAGTACTGTAACAGTACTGAAATATAACAGTACTGAAACAGTACTTTCAGTATTCTTACAGTAAGGCGTAACAAAAAAAATTGTCTGTTTCCGGGAACCCGACCGACCGTAAGGATGCCGAAATGGCAATGCTTTTTTTTTTTTTTATAAATCTGCGGGAAGAGTTATTTCCCTTGGCCGAAATTCAAGAATAGTTATCTCCCTTATCGTCGCCATGCGGCATGGCCGCCCGCCAGAACAGCTCCGGTGTTGGTTTCCATCTATCCCATTGAGGAATACGGACAAAGGAAGTAGTGTCTGTTATTAGCGATGAGTTGTTTGTGAACTTATTCCATCGTTGTCAAATACAAGGCTGTAACTGCCGTTGTATAGAGTCGGAAGTACTGATTCAAGGAGCGCGAGTTTTTGATGGTGAACGAATGGAACTGTCAAATTTAGAAAACGAAAGCGTAAGACGCATTTCTGAGGAGTTGGGACTAAAACATTTTTTCTTCACCTGCTTGAACAATCACTGCGCAGAAAAGTCTCAGAAACTGAGTGCTTTTGACATTTTAATGTCAAAAGAGGGGACGTTACCAGATCAACGTCAGGTATTTAACAAACAATAAAGACAAACTGTTCAACGATGTCATTCAACACAGTCAACAGGTCCGGGAAAAGTGGCAAATTGGGTGATTCCGGCAAATTGGCCTGGTGGGTATATTATTCATAGTTGAAAGTGTTTACATATATATTTTTTTTTTTTCAAGAATAAATAACTGGAGTTTTGAACTGAGCACTTTCGGCGCCAATTTACACGAATTTGTTCCACTGACAAAATTAAAAGTTACGCTTATGTATTTTGTAGGAAAATGAAATATGTTGTTGACCTGTCAAAAATTATAAATCTCCTGCATAGGATATAACTTGCCTATTTTGTGCCTTCCCCGCCGAAATTCATATTCTACTCATCAACACATGTTCGTCCAAACAGAAGGGAGCCATCCACAAGCTTGGTATTTCATTATTTTTTATATTTTTATTTTTTTTAATCATATGACTGCATATCAGCGATATCCATGATGATTCACCAGGCGGACTATAATCCTGTCTGGTGCCAGTCTGAGTGAGTTCCACTGATGGGTGATCAAAGTGAAAGCCAAGATATCCCTGATATAATATAGAAAATTCTGCCGAATACCCAGAATTCACTGTAGTGTAGATTGAAGATGGCTTTCTACTGTTTGGGTGAACATGTGTTGATAAGTAGAATATGAATTTCGGTGGGAAAGACACAAAACAGGTATTAAAGTTATATTATGCATGAGATTTATAATTTTTGACAGGTCAACAACTTATTTCACTTTCCTACACAATACATAAGCGGAACTACAGTATTTTTTTTTATTTTGTCAGTGGAACAAACTCCTGTAAATTGGCACCAAAAGTGCTCAGTTCATAACTCCAGTTATTTATTCTTGAAAAAAAAAAATATATAAACACTTTCAACTATGAATAATATACCCTTGTTGTCAGACCAACACTTCTTAAATAACTGATTTTCTCGTGTAATGCAGACCTATCAATTTTAGAATCGTGCATTCATTTTGTCAAAAAGTGGCGAAAACTGGGTACCAGTTAATTATAACCACAGATTTTTTTTTACATTTTTGACAAATCTCACACATTGGCACTGATTGGAGCTTTCAAAACTTGAGAGCTTCGGTGTAGGATCTGAGTAGTATACATAGAGTAAAACGGAGGGGTAGCGTCTCACTGCGCATGCGCAGAAAAAAAATGGGGAGGTTTTGGGGCGGTATTGGGGCGGTATTGGGAGGGTGTGCGCAGGAGTGTTGTGCGCAGGTATGACGTCACTTCCGGTTTGGGTGAATGGGGCGTCACCTTGGGGGCATGTATTTCTCCGCGGTGATGCGGTCTGGTGGTGATGCGGTCTGCCTCCGCGGACCGAAAGTAGTCCCAAACCCGTGGATTTTCGTGGAAGTGTTCGGCAATCTGTAGGGACCGCTAGTGGGCCGATGGGGTCGAGTGAGGTATCAAAGTGAAGCTTAGGTGAAGGGGCATCTAATGGACGGGGTGTGGGGTTGACATATCGGCCTTCTGCGCATGCGCGGCGGCCGAAGGGTATGAAAATAGCCTTTTTGGAGCTAGGGGAGCCCCTAGTGGACCGATGGGGTCGAGTGAGGTATCAAAGTGAAGCATATGTGAAGGGGCATCTGATAGGCTGGGCGCGGGGTTGAACTATCGTCATTCTGCGCATGCGCGGAGGCCCAAGGGTATGGAAATAGACGTTTTGGAGCTAGGGAAGCCCCTAATGGACCAATGGGGTCGAGTGAGGTATCGATGTGAAGCATTCGTGAAGGGGCATCTGATGGGCTGGGTGTGGGGTTGAAATATCGGCATTCTGCGCATGCGCGGTGGCCCAAGGGTATGGAAATAGCGGTTTTGGAGCTAGGGGAGTCCCTAATGGGCCAATGGAGTCGTATGAGGTATCAAAGTGAAGCATTCGTGAAGGGGCATCTGATGGACTGGGCGTGGGGTTGAAATATCGGCATTCTGCGCATGCGCGGTGACCCAAGGGTATGGAAATAGACGTTTTGGAGCTAGGGGAGCCCCTAATGGTCCAATGGGGTCGAGTGAGGTATCAAAGTGAAGGTGAGTTGAAGGGGCATCTAATGGACTGGGTGTGGGGTTGACATATCGGCCTTCTGCGCATGCGCGGTGGCCGAAGGGTATGAAAATAGCCTTTTTGGAGCTAGGGGAGCCCCTAGTGGACCGATGGGGTCGAGTGAGGTATCAATGTGAAGCATTCATGAAGGGGCATCTAATGGACTGGGTGTGGGGTTGAAATAGCGGCATTCTGCGCATGCGCGGCGGCCCAAGGGTATGCAAATAGCCGTGTTGGAGCTAGGGGAGCTACTAATGGTCCAATGGGGTCGAGTGAGGTATCAAAGTGAAGCCTAGGTGAAGAGGCATTCAGGCAATGGGGTGGGTGCATGTAAAGTTTTTCCTGAAAAAAAAAAAACGGAAAACGGACTTTATCGAAAAACCTGGGAAAATGCCTATATGGGGTATGAGGGGTATATAGGTCGACGGGCTTAACGGGGCTTGTCTATCAATAGAGTTATCTCCCCCTAGTTCCAGGGTGGGTGTATGTAAAAATTTTCCTGAAAAAATACGGAATACGGACTTTATCCTAAATTACGGAAAATGCCTATATGGGGTATGGGAGGTATAGGACCATCCTGGGAAACGTACTTCTATACATTTGCGGTAGGGTTGTGGGGTCTCGTTTTACTCGTCTCGTCATTTAGAACATGATAGGAAGTGTCCCCGTGCGAATCGGTGAAATTTTTGAAAAAAGTCACCGAACCCCATATAGTCCCATACTGAGGGTATAGGATCAATGTTTGTCCCCCTGGGAAACGTACTTGTATACATTTGCGGTAGGGTTGTGGGGTCTCGTTTTACTCGTCTCGTCATTTAGAACATGATAGGAAGTGTCGCCGTGCGAATCGGTGAAATTTTTGAAAAAAGTCACCGAGCCCCATATAGTCCCATACTGGGGTATAGGTTCAATGTTTATCCCCCTGGGAAACGTACTTCTATACATTTGCGGTAGGGTTGTGGGGTCTCGTTTTACTCGTCTCGTCATTTAGAACACGATAGGAAGTGTTGCGGAGCGAATCGGTGAAATTTTTGAAAAAGTCACCAAGGCCTGGGTAGGCCCATAGGCCTATACTGCATGGCTATGGGTGTATAGGGCCATACGGGGTGGACATGTTGGAGTCTAGGTGAGTCCCTGGTGGTCCAATGGGGTCGAGTGAGGTCTTATTTTGAAGCCCTCGTGCAGCAGCATCCGACTGGGCTAATGGTTCGTCCGTGTTCAATAGTCTGCGCATGCGCAGTCTGGCCGTAGTATAGAAAACAGGCATTTTGGGTGCTATGTAGGGGTGTGTTTGGGTTAGAGATGGGCTAATCACGGTTCGAATGGGTCGTGTGAGGTGTCAAAGTGAAGCTTGTGTGGGGTAGAGTCAGAATGGTGTGTTTTTGAATGCAAGTCGCGTCAATCTGCGCATGCGCAGTTGGTTGTATTAAGTAAAGTGGCCATTTTGGGGCAGTACATGAAGGTGTTTGGGGTAGAGATGGACCGCTATGGGTCCGAATGGGTCGTGGAGGGTGTCAAAGTGAAGCTTGTGTGGGGTAGAGTCAGAATGGCGTGTTTTTGAATGCAAGTCGCGTCAATCTGCGCAGGCGCAGTTGGTTGTAGTAAGTAAAGTGGCCATTTTCGGGCAGTACATGAAGGTATTTGGGATCGAGATGGGCTATTCACGGTTCGAATGCGTCCTGGAAGGTGTCATCTTGTAGTTCTCGGGGTGTACATTCCGATTTGAGGGATGTTCGCGTCATCTGTGACGTCATCGGTGACGTCATCGGTACGAGTAGTAGCGAAAGTGGACATTTTCGGACAGTACATGAAGGTATTTGGGGTCGAGATGGGCTATTCACGGTTCGAATGCGTCCTGGAAGGTGTCATCTTGTAGTTCTCGGGGTGTACATTCCGATTTGAGGGATGTTCGCGTCATCTGTGACGTCATCGGTGACGTCATCGGTACGAGTAGTAGCGAAAGTGGACATTTTCGGGCAGTACATGAAGGTATTTGGGGTCGAGATGGGATATTCACGGTTCGAATGCGTCCTGGAAGGTGTCATCTTGTAGTTCTCGGGGTGTACATTCCGATTTGAGGGATGTTCGCGTCATCTGTGATGTCATCGGTGACGTCATCGGTACGAGTAGTAGCGAAAGTGGCCATTTTCGGGCAGTACATGAAGGTATTTGGGGTCGAGATGGGCTATTCACGGTTCGAATGCGTCCTGGAAGGTGTCATCTTGTAGTTCTCGGGGTGTACATTCCGATTTGAGGAATGTTCGCGTCATCTGTGACGTCATCGGTGACGTCATCGGTACGAGTAGTAGCGAAAGTGGACATTTTCGGGCAGTACATGAAGGTATTTGGGGTCGAGATGGGCTATTCACGGTTCGAATGCGTCCTGGAAGGTGTCATCTTGTAGTTCTCGGGGTGTACATTCCGATTTGAGGGATGTTCGCGTCATCTGTGACGTCATCGGTGACGTCATCGGTACGAGTAGTAGCGAAAGTGGACATTTTGGGGCAGTGCATGAAGGTATTTGGTGTAGAGATGGACCATCCGCGTTGCGAATGCGTCGTGTGGGGTATCATGTTGTAGCTCTCGGAGTATAGACCCTGATTTCAGGGATATTTATAGCATCTGGGACGTCATTGGTGACGTCATTAGTACAAGTTGTAGCGAAAGTGGGCCTTTTTTTTAGCAGTGAAGGATGTTATTTGGTGTAGAGATGGACCATCCGCGGTCCAAATGGACCGTGTGAGGTGTCATCTTGTAGCAACACCCACCAACACCATTCTTAATGCTTCAACACCCTGGTGAAATAGCTCAGAAGCTCTGATATTCCATGGAATTGTCACGAATTCTTCGAAATGCGGTGATGCCCGTCAACGCCCGTCGTTACACCTTAACACTCTAACATAACGCCATGATATAGACCAGAGAGAGAACAGCAACAGCAACAACAACAAGGATGACACATGAGAGAACAACAACAACAACAAGTTTTTTTCATATAGTTTATTTTCCCCAATGTTACATCATACCCACGCTGGGGGAGCCGCGTTGGGTATATTTACAATTCAAGAAGATTCTTATCCAATCAAAGGCCACCATTTGCATGTTTCATATTCGTTCCTGTCCGTTAGATGTATTCTTGTCCAATCAGAAGTCTCCATTTCAGAAAGTGCCATCTGAACCGTTTATTCTAATCATCGTCGGGCAGGACAGGATACCGTTGAGGCAACATATCCTCAGATAGTTGTTTGCGCATTCTGAGTATCTATCAGTGCATGGGTGAATACTTTCATCCGATGGAGGTGGTGGTCAGTTTAACCACGAAGAACGCAACATTGGCCATTATCTCCACTATCCACTTGGTGTTACAATTCAAGAAGACTTGTCCAATCAGAGGCCACCATTTGCATCTGTCATATTCGTTCCTGTCCGTTAGATGTATTCTTGTCCAATCAGAAGTCTTCATTTCAGAAAGTTCCATCTTCGGCCATGTTCGCTTTGAACCGTTTATTCTAATCATCATCGGGCAGCCCAGGATATCGTTGAGGCAACATATCCTCAGATAGTTGCTTGTGCATTCTGAGTATCTATCAGTGCCTGGGTGAATACATTCACCCGATGGGTTGGTCGGTCAGCTTGGTCACGAAGAACGTAACATTGGTCACACTGTCCACTGTCCACTGTCCACTTGGTGTTGGGGCGTTGCAACCGGGCCCATTCCAAGGGATCCACGGTGTTCAGTTTCTCCAGCATCGTCTCTAGCGACACTCGGTTAACGATGGTAAACGGTTGGTCAAATACCTGGATGTTACTGCTCGGGTAAAAGTATCGGACTTGGACTGTCTCTTTATGCTGCAGCACATAACCAAACGCCAGATTCAATTTGAAGGCCGTAGTTTGATCTTTGAAGATGGCTTCTACGTAGCTACGTAGACGGGCGAGGTCGGTCAGTCGGAAATTGCAGATATCTTGAATAGGGCGATGACGGTGGAAACAGTGCCGTATCATGGACCAATGGCGCCGATAGATGTCACTCACTGGATGGGCGCCCTGTAAGAGATCGCTAGGAACATTTATGGGCTCGTCTAGAAAATGTTCGATGTTGTCAGGCGTATGACTCGAACCCGTAACGGTGGGGTCCGGCTGGATATCCAGGCTCTGAACTGTGGGTATAGACGGGCTCTCCTTCATCGCATCACCAGTGGCATTCGTCTCCCCGGGCTCACCTTCACTAGGTCTGACCTTCCGCGGCTCCTCCTCAGTAGGAAGTTGTCGCACATGCCATGGTACCGGGGCATGAATCAACCGTTGGTGTCGCAGCAACTGACTGCGTCGTTTGAAGAGTTGACCACAACCGTTACATTGTTCCGTCGCGCCCTCGTGGAATGAGCGTTCGTGGCACAGTAAATGATCCTCCTGATTGAATGACCGTGCGCATGTTGTACAAGTATACCGAGCATCGTTGTGGGTGGAGGCCTCGTGGCGTCGTAAATTATCTAGACGAGTAAACAGCTTCTGGCAAGTTGTGCAAGTGAACATCTTGGTGGTTGACAGAGCGTCTGATGAAACGTCCAGGCCGCTTCCCTTTTATAGCACGCTAGCTGGTGATCTATTTTTAGCACACTCAGTTCAACTATCCCCAAGTCGAGGGCCGAGCCGTGACATCTTCGGTAACATCCGTGTCTCTTCGATCACCTCCGTACCGTCAACGAGCAACATGTAGACATATAGAGTATGTACGGCATGTTATGGTATTCATCAGTGCATGAGTGACGCATTCAGCCGATGGGAGTGGTCGGTCAGCTTGGTAACGAAAAACGTAACATTGGTCACACTCTCCACTGTCCACTTGGTGTTGGGGCGTTGTTGTGGGGCCCATTCCAAGGGATCCACGGTGTCCAGTATCTCCAGCATCGTCTCTAGTGACCCCCGGTTAATGATGGTGAGCGGTTGGTCAAACACATGGCTGTTATTACTGGCATAATAATACCGTAACTGGTCCGTCTTTTTGTGACGTAAGATGTACCCGAAAGCGACATTCAATTTGAAGGCCTTAGTTTGATCTTTGAAGATAGCTTCCACGTAGCTGCGTAGACGGGTGCGGTCGGTCAGTGGGAAATTGTAGATATCTGGAATGGGGCGATCACGGTGGAAAATGTGCCGTATCATGGGCCATTGGCGCCGATCGATGTCATTCACTGGATGGGCGTCCTGTAACAGATCGCTGGGAATATCCACTGCATCTTCCAGAAAATGTCCGATGTCGTCAGGCGTATGACTGGCAACAGCAATGCTTAGGACTGGCTGGATATCTAGGCTCTTCTGAACTGTGGGTATAGGCGGGCTCTCCGTGATCGCATCACCAATGGCGTTCGTCTCCCCGGGCTTATCTTCACTGGGTCTCACCTTCCGCGGCTCCTCTTCAGTAGGAAGTTGTCGCCCAAACCGTAGAGACGGACCATGAATCAACCGCTGATGCCGTCTTAACTGACTGGCTCGTTTGAAGAGTTGACCACATTCATTACATTGTTCCTTCGCGCCCTCGTGGAGTGAGCGTTCGTGTCGCAGTAAATGATCCTCCCGATTAAATGACTGTGCGCAGGTTATACAAGTATATAGTGTACCGTTGTGGATGGAGGAATCGTGGCGTCGCAAATCTTCTGGGCGAGTAAACTGCTTCTGGCAAGTTGTGCAAGTGAACATCTTGGTGGTTGACAGAGTGTCTGATGAAACGGCCAGGCCGCTTCCCTTTTTTAGCACGCTAGCTGGTAATCTATTTTTAGCACACTCTACCCCAAGTCGAGGATCGAGACTGAATCGCTTCTGATTGGACGAGAGCTCTGTGACGGATTTTAAATACTCGCTTCTGTTTGGTGTACGTCGCTAAAGGTGACCGGAACTGACCTTTGACCCCGGCGCGCGCAGTGTAAAGGTTTCCACATTTGCATATGACCTTTGACCCTGGCGCGCGCGGTGTAAAGGTTTCCACCGCGGTGCGGTGGAAACCTTTGCGCGCCGGGGTCAAAGGTCATATGCAAATGTGGAAACCTTTACACTGCGCGCGCCGGGGTCAAAGGTCAGTTCCGGTCACCTTTAGCGACGTACACCAAACAGAAGCGAGTATTTAAAATCCGTCACAGAGCTCTCGTCCAATCAGAAGCGATTCAGTCTCGATCCTCGACTTGGGGTAGAGTGTGCTAAAAATAGATTACCAGCTAGCGTGCTATAAAAGGGAAGCGGCCTGGCCGTTTCATCAGACACTCTGTCAACCACCAAGATGTTCACTTGCACAACTTGCCAGAAGCAGTTTACTCGCCCAGAAGATTTGCGACGCCACGATTCCTCCATCCACAACGGTACACTATATACTTGTATAACCTGCGCACAGTCATTTAATCGGGAGGATCATTTACTGCGACACTAACGCTCACTCCACGAGGGCGCGAAGGAACAATGTAATGAATGTGGTCAACTCTTCAAACGACCCAGTCAGTTAAGACGGCATCAGCGGTTGATTCATGGTCCGTCTCTACGGTTTGGGCGACAACTTCCTACTGAAGAGGAGCCGCGGAAGGTGAGACCCAGTGAAGATAAGCCCGGGGACACGAACGCCACTGGTGATGCGATCACGGAGAGCCCGCCTATACCCACAGTTCAGAAGAGCCTAGATATCCAGCCAGTCCCTAGCATTGCTGTTGCCAGTCATACGCCTGACGACATCGGACATTTTCTGGAAGATGCAGTGGATATTCCCAGCGATCTGTTACAGGACGCCCATCCAGTGAATGACATCGATCGGCGCCAATGGCCCATGATACGGCACATTTTCCACCGTGATCGCCCCATTCCAGATATCTACAATTTCCCACTGACCGACCGCACCCGTCTACGCAGGTACGTGGAAGCCATCTTCAAAGATCAAACTACGGCCTTCAAATTGAATGTCGCTTTCGGGTACATCTTACGTCACAAAAGACGGACCAGTTACGGTATTATTATGCCAGTAATAACAGCCATGTGTTTGACCAACCGCTCACCATCATTAACCGGGGGTCACTAGAGACGATGCTGGAGATACTGGACACCGTGGAACCCTTGAGATGGGCACATCGTCAACGCCCCAACATACAATGGGTCGTAGAGAAGGTCACCAATGCCACGTTCTTCCTTACCAAGCTGACCGACCACCGCCATCGGTTGAATGCGTCACCCGCGCCCTGATGAATACCATAAGATGCCGCACATAGTCTCTATGTCTACATGCTGATCGTTGACTTGAGCTCAGTAAACACTTGTACATAATGTGACGGTGCGTTAAATAATAAAACATGGTGTTTGATATTTCAATTTGTTTTGCTGTGAATATACTAAACATACCCAAGGCGGCTCCCCAGCCTGGGTATGATGTAACATTGGGGATAATAAACTGTATGAACATTGCTGAACTTGTTGTTATTCACATCACCCCATTGACTTGATAGGCAGATCCCAATAAGCCCGGGGACCGATATTAGCCCTTTTGGCTAGAGGTGATAGGGGTTTTCCCCTAGTTTAGAACTGATTGTGCTAAAAATAGATCAACAGCTAGCTTGCTATAAAAAGGAAACGGCCTGGCCGTTTCATCAGACACTCTGTCAACCACCAAGATGTTCACTTGTACTACGTGCTCGAAATCATTCACTCGCCGGCACGACTTGCGCCGCCATGAGGCTACCAAGCACGATGGAACCGCCCGGTATAGCTGTACGATATGTAGGCCTACACTGTCGTTTCATCGCCCAGATCATTTACAGCGCCATGAACGTTCAATTCATGGGCCATCCAAGCGTCGATGCGAAGAATGTGGTCAACTCTTCAAATGACCCAGTCAGTTAAAACGGCATGAGCGTTTGATTCATGGTGCATCACCACGGCATGAGGGACAACTTTCCACTAAAGAGGTACCCAGGAGGGACAGATCCACTGAAGATGAACCCGGGGAGGAGAATGCCACTGATGATGCGATCACGGAGAGCCCGCCTATACCCACAGCTCAGAAGAGCCTAGATATCCAGCCGGTCCCTAGCATCACTGTTTCCAGTAATACACCTGACAACAACGAACATTTTCTGGAAGATGCGGTGGATGTTCCCAGCGATCTCTTACCTGAAGATCATCCAGTGAGTGAGATGTATCGACGCCATTGGTCCATGATCCGACACTGCTTCCACCGTCATCGCCCTATATTGGACTTGTACAATTTCCGACTGACCGACCTCGCCCGTCTACGCAGCTACGTGGAAGCCATCTTCACTGACCAACCTACATCCTTCACATTAAATGTAGCATTTGGGTACATCTTATGCCATAAGATGACGCGTGAATTGTGCTATTTCTATTCCAGTGCCATCAACCCAGTGTACGACCATCCTTTCACAATCACCAATCGGGCGCCGCTAGAGACGATGCTGACCCAACTGGACACTGTGGATCCCTTAGAATGGGGCTATGAACAGCGTACCAACACCAAGTGGATAGTGGAGAGGGTCACCAATGTTACGTTCTTCGTGGTTAAACTGACCCACCACCCCATCGGATGAAAGTATTCACCCATGCACTGATAGATACTCAGAATGCGCAAACAACTATCTGAGGATATGTTTCCTCAACGGTATCCTGGCCTGTCCGATGACGATTAGAACAAACGGTTCAGAGTGAACATGGCCGAAGATGGAACTTTCTGAAATGGCGACTTCTGATTGGACAAGAGTAGCCGAGAATACATCTAACGGACAGGAACGAATATGACAGATGCAAATGGTGGCCTCTGATTGGACAAGAATATTCTTGAATTGTAAATATACCCAACGCGGCTCCTCCAACGTGGGTATGATGTAACATTGGGGAGAATAAACTATATGAAAAAAAAACTTCTTGTTGTTGTTGTTCTCTTATGTGTGATCATTGTTGTTGTTGCTGTTGTTGTTCTCTGTCCGGTCTATATCATGGTGTTAAGGTGTAACGACGGGCGTCGACTGGCGTCACTGCATTTCGAAGAATTAGTGACAATTCCATGGAATATCAGAGCTTCTGAGCTATTTCACCTGGGCGTTGATGCATTAAGAATGGCGTTGGTGGGCGTTTCTACAAGATGACATCTCACACGACGCATTCGCACCGCGGATGGTCCATCTCTACACCAAATACCATCCTTCACTGCCCCAAAATGCTCACTTTCGCTACTACTCGTACTGATGACGTCACCAATGCCGTCACAGATGCTGTGGATATCCCTCAAATCGGAATGTACACCCCGAGAACTACAAGATGGCACCTTCCAGGACGCATTCGAACCGTGAATAGCCCATCTCGATCCCAAATACCTTCATGTACTGCCCGAAAATGGCCACTTTACTTAATACAACCAACTGCGCATGCGCAGATTGACGCGACTTGCATTCAAAAACACACCATTCTGACTCTACCCCACACAAGCTTCACTTTGACACCTCACACGACCCATTCGAACCGTGATTAGCTCATCTCTAACCCACCCCTACATAGCACCCAAAATGCCCCCTTTCGCTACTACGGCCAGACTGCGCATGCGCAGACTATTGAACACGGACGAACCATTAGTGTAGTCAAGTGCTCCTCCACGAGCGCTTCAAAATAAGACCTCACTCGACCCCATTGGACCATGAGTGGCCCACCTAGACTCCAACATGTCCACCCCGTATGGGCCTATACACCCATAGCCATGCAGTATAGGCCTATGGCCTACCCAGGCCTCGGTGACTTTTTTCAAAAATTTCACCGATTCGCTCCGCAACACTTCCTATCGTGTTCTAAATGACGAGACGAGTAAAACGAGACCCCACAACCCTACCGCAAATGTATAGAAGTGGGTTTCCAGTAGGATAAACAGTGAACCTATACCCCAGTATGGGTCTATATGGGGCTCGGTGACTTTTTTCAAAAATTTCACCGATTCGCACGGGGACACTTCCTATCATGTTCTAAATGACGAGACGAGTAAAACGAGATCCCACAACCCTACCGCAAATGCATAGAAGTACGTTTCCCAGGGGACAAACATCGGTCCTATACCCTCAGTATGGGACTATATGAGGCTATATCGTACTTTTTCAAATATTTCACCGATTCGCACGGGGACACTTCCTATCATGTTCTAAATGACGAGACGAGTAAAACGAGACCCCACAACCCTACCGCAAATGCATAGAAGTACGTTTCCCAGGGTGGCAAACATCGGTCCTATACCCTCAGTATGGGACTATAAGTTCAAGTTCAAGTTCAAGTTCAAGTTTATTGCACCAAACACCCGGTACAGGGCAGAGTACAAAACAAAACAAAGTAAAATGCTTACCCCAAATATAGGGTTAAGAACAAGAATACCAATGAAGTCAGAAATACAGTTTTACGTTCCGTCATATCATAGTTATTCATAAATGTAGCTCTTTTATTGAGCTGACACTGTACTAGACTACAAGTATCTTATCTATAGCCTATACTGAACATAATATGTAGGCTACATATAGCCATGAACATTCAAACAGAATGCATACATTACTACATATATACATTGTATCATGGTAGTAGGTCAAGTCTCTTGTTGTACCAACTGTATAGGTTATCACCAATCAGGTTTATTTGAAGGCGATCATTATTGGTTAATAAATACACAAATTTACCATCCGGTGTCAAAGTACCAAAGACAATATTTGTCTCATTTATTTTGTCAAAAAGAATTTTTCTCTCAATATTGAAAATTTGGCACTGCATAACAAAGTGGAATTCGTCTTCTCTTATATTACATTTGGGGCATAAGCGTTGCTCCACAGGTGTGATTGGACGCGTATGTCTACCAGTCTCAATTTTCAGTTTGTGATTACTGAGACGTAGTTTTGCTAGGAATGTGAGGCTATATCGTACTTTTTCAAAAATTTCACCGATTCGCACGGGGACACTTCCTATCATGTTCTAAATGACGAGACGAGTAAAACGAGACCCCACAACCCTACCGCAAATGCATAGAAGTACGTTTCCCAGGGGGACAAACATCGGTCCTATACCCTCAGTATGGGACTATATGAGGCTATATCGTACTTTTTCAAAAATTTCACCGATTCGCACGGGGATACTTCCTATCATGTTCTAAATGACGAGACGAGTAAAACGCGACCCCACAACCCTACCGCAAATGCATAGAAGTACGTTTCCCAGGGGGACAAACATCGGTCCTATACCCTCAGTATGGGACTATATGGGGCTCGGTGACTTTTTTTCAAAAATTTCACCGATTCGCACGGGGACACTTCCTATCATGTTCTAAATGACGAGACGAGTAAAACGAGACCCCACAACCCTACCGCAAATGCATAGAAGTACGTTTCCCAGGGGGACAAACATCGATCCTATACCCTCAGTATGGGACTATATGAGGCTATATCGTACTTTTTCAAAAATTTCACCGATTCGCACGGGGACACTTCCTATCATGTTCTAAATGACGAGACGAGTAAAACGAGACACCACAACCCTACCGCAAATGTATAGAAGTACGTTTCCCAGGGGGACAAACATTGATCCTATACCCCAGTATGGGACTATATGGGGTTCGGTGACTTTTTTCAAAAATTTCACCGATTCGCACGGGGACACTTCCTATCATGTTCTAAATGACGAGACGAGTAAAACGAGACCCCACAACCCTACCGCAAATGCATAGAAGCACGTTTCCCAGGGGGACAAACATCGGTCCTATACCCTCAGTATGGGACTATATGAGGCTATATCGTACTTTTTCAAAAATTTCACCGATTCGCACGGGGACACTACCTATCATGTTCTAAATGACGAGACGAGTAAAACGAGACCCCACAACCCTACCGCAAATGTATAGAAGTACGTTTCCCAGGGGGGACAAACATCGGTCCTATACCCTAGTATGGGACTATATGAGGCTCGGTGACTTTTTTCAAAAATTTCACCGTTTCGCTCCGGGACACTTCTTATCATGTTCTAAATGACGAGACGAGTAAAACGAGACCCCACAACCTACCGCAAATGTATGAAGTGGGTTTCCCAGTAGGATAAACATTGAACCTATACCCCAGTATGGGTCTATATGGGGCTCGGTGACTTTTTTAAAAAATTTCACCGATTCGCACGGGGACACTTCCTATCATGTTCTAAATGACGAGACGAGTAAAACGAGACCCCACACCCCTACCGCAAATGTATAGAAGTACGTTTCCCAGGGGGACAAACATTGATCCTATACCCTCAGTATGGGACTATATGGGGTTCGGTGACTTTTTTCAAAAATTTCACCGATTCGCATGGGGACACTTCCTATCATGTTCTAAATGACGAGACGAGTAAAACGAGACCCCACAACCCTACCGCAAATGTATAGAAGTACGTTTCCCAGGGGACAAACATTGATCCTATACCCTCAGTATGGGACTATATGAGGCTATATCGTACTTTTCAAAAATTTCACCGATTCGCACGGGGACACTTCCTATCATGTTCTAAATGACGAGACGAGTAAAACGAGACCCCACAACCCTACCGCAAATGCATAGAAGTACGTTTCCCAGGGGGGCAAACATCGGTCCTATACCCTCAGTATGGGACTATATGAGGCTATATCGTACTTTTTCAAAAATTTCACCGATTCGCACGGGGACACTTCCTATCATGTTCTAAATGACGAGACGAGTAAAACGAGACCTCACAACCCTACCGCAAATGTATAGAAGTACGTTTCCAGGATGGTCCTATACCTCCCATACCCCATATAGGCATTTTCCCGTAATTTAGGATAAAGTCCGTATTCCGTATTTTTTCAGGAAAATTTTTACATACACCCACCCTGGAACTAGGGGAAGATAACTCTGTTGATAGACAAGCCCCGTTAAGCCCGGCGACCTATATACCCCTCATACCCCATATAGGCATTTTCCCAGGTTTTTCGATAAAGTCCGTGTTCCGTATTTTTTTTTTCAGGAAAAATTTTACATGCACCCATCCAGCCATCAAATACCCCTTCATGAATGCTTCAATTTGTTACCTCACTCCACCCCATCGGGCCACTAGGGGCTCTCCTAGCTCCAAAAAGGCTATTTTCATACCCTTCGGCCACCGCGCATGCGCAGAATCACCCTAATTCAACCCCACACCCAGTCCATTAGATGCCTCTTCACGTAAGCTTCAATTTGATACCTCACTCGACCCCATTGGACCATTAGGGGCGCTCCTAGCTCCAAAAAGGCTATTTTCATACCCTTCGACCACCGCGCATGCGCACAATCACCCTAATTCAACCCCACACCCAGTCCATCAGATGCCCCTTCACCAATGCTTCACTTTGATACCTCACTCGACCCCATTGAACCATTAGGGGCTCCCCTAGCTCCAAAACGTCTATTTCCATACCCTTGGGCCACCGCGCATGCGCAGAATGCCGATAGTTCAACCCCACACCCAGCCCATCAGATGCCCCTTCACGAATGCTTCACTTTGATACCTCACTCGACCCGATTGGACCATTAGGGGCTCCCCTAGCTCCAAAACGTCTATTTTCATACCCTTCGGCCACCGCGCATGCGCAGAATGCCGATAGTTCAACCCCACACCCAGCCCATTAGATGCCCCTTCACATAAGCTTCACTTTGATACCTCACTCGACCCCATCGGACCCTTAGGGGCTTCCCTAGCTCCAACACGGCTATTTTCATACCCTTCGGCCACCGCGCATGCGCAGAAGGCCGATAGTTCAACCCCACACCCAGCCCATTAGATGCCCCTTCACATAAGCTTCACTTTGATACCTCACTCGACCCAATCGGACCATTTTATCTAGGGACTACTTTTTCTCCGCGGAAGCTTTTTCCCGAGACCGAATCACCGCCAAAACCACGGCCAAACCGCATCACCGCGCATGAATACATTTTTTTTTTTTTTTTGCCGGAACTTTTTTTTTTTGTCAACCGGTGAGTGGGGTGGGTTCAAAATGGCGGCACCTTATTTTACACACACAACACCACAAGCCGCCATTTTGAACCCACCCCACTCACCCAGGTCAATCAGTGCACCGGAGTGAGTGGGGTGGGTTCAAAATGGCGGACTTTAAGTTGTCTGTAGAAAATAATGGTGCCGCCATTTTGAACCCACCCCACTCACATATCACTCACGCATGCGCACCCCGCCCCAATACCGCCCCAAAACCTCCCCATTTTTTTTCTGCGCATGCGCAGAGAAAAAAAAAGAGAACGGTTGACTCCTTGTATACTACTCCCGTTATTTTATAAAGAAATAAGCTACGGCATTGATACTCTTAATATTAATGAACACTTTAATGCCCGAAAAGAATGTGACCGTAAATTTGACCTTTGACCTCCAGGAACGTCTCGATATGAGTGCAAAGTTTGGTGGTCAAATCTTCTACGGCTAATGCGATCAGCCTGAAAATACATGACGTCACGAGGTCACCACTCGGCCTTGACCTTGACCTTTGAAATGGTAAGCATCCAAATATCGAAAATACGGCTTCCATTTACTGAAAATCTAAAACACTGACAATGTCACAATAGCGAGCGCAATATTGACTTTCTTTTGGCGCTAATTACAAAACGATCTGATATAACCTCGACCTCGAATAGCACAATGCGAAAAGCGTTGTATGTGTTTTTCTCGGAAAATACAAAAATTTAGTACATTTGTACCCAATAATACAGGTATGACGTCACTGAAATTTCAACCCGACCTTGACAATGATTCTTGAGATATGGTAACCGACAGTTATGCGACTACAGGATCATTTACTCGAAAACTGTTGGGAATTCGAAGTTGAAATTTGCACATGAATGTAGGCCAGTACATGAGGTAACAGAAAAACACAAAAGCCCACAAAAAGATACCAGAAAGAATAGTACATAATTAGCAATTTTTGAAATTTACGAGTAGTATATAAGGAGTATTTAGGGCCTCATTGACCTACCTATTTGTTCCCCCCGGGTAAAATTTAAGGGGTACTTGGTTACAGGGAGGTCACAGAGGTCAAGGCCACTATAGCTCCGGCACTTCCTGTCACGTGACCTTTGAGGCATGTATTCCTCCGCGGTGATGCGGTCTGGCCGTGATGCGGTGGCGGGGAAAAGCCTCCGCGGACAGAAAAAGTAGTCCCGACTCGGGTTTTTCCATGTATTACATCCTGGTTTATACACCCAGGACCTCTTCAACATCCGGGTTTTTTGACCCAACCAATCAGAGTACAGCTGATGTGAGACCCAGTAATAATAATACTTAATAATAATAATATGGTTTTTACATCCGGGTACCCATCTTACATCCGGGTTTTTCCATGTTTTACATCCGGGTACTGTGGCTATTACATCCGGGCACTCATCTTCCATTCGGGTTTTTCCATGTTTTACATCCGGGGACCCTGGTTTTACATCCGGGTACTCATCTTACATCCGGTGGTGTGGGTTCTGCGCAAGTGTGTGACGTCAATGAGTTATTGAGGGTAATCTCTACAGCCACTGAATATTCTATGGGTGAATGAAGAGGATATCCCCCATATACTGGATAGATGAGTTACTGAGAGTAATCTCTACAGCCAATGAATATCCTGGGGGCCGGGTTTCCCACCGGGTTTTTACATTCGGGTACTGTGGTTTTACATCCCGGTACTCATCTTATACCAGGTTTTTTCATGTTTTACATCCGGGGACCCTGGTTTTACATCACCTTTTCAATAATAAACCAGATCAACTTTTACAATACGTCACAGTCACGTGACCTTCTCAGCGCCCCCTGTCGGGAGTAGGTCAATACGCTAGCATATAGCCGTAACATCAGTGACGTCACAGTGACGTGACCTCCGCAGCGCCCCCTGCCGGAAGTACGCGCATTTTGGGGTTGTAGAGGTTAGGGATAGAGATGGACCATCCGTGGTCCTAATGCGTCGTGTGAGATGTCATCTTGTAGCCCTCGTGGTGTAGACCACGACTTGAGGAATGTCCATGTCATCTGTGACGCCAATGGTGACGCCATCAGTAGGAGTAGTAGCCAAAGTGGACAGTTTGGAGGGTGTGAAGGAAGGTGTTTGGGGGAGAGATTGACCGTTCGCGGCCTAAATGCGTCGTGCGATGTGCCATCTTGTAGCAACGCCTACCAACGCCAAGCTTAACGCTTCAACGCCGTGGTGAATTAGCCCTGAAGCTCTGATTTTCTAGATATTCTATGGAACTGACACTAATTCATCGAAATGCGGTGACGCCCGTCAACGCCTGTCGTTACGTGTTAACGCCCTAGCATAACGCATTGAGACCATGATGTAGACAGATTAGCGAACAACAACAACAACTGCGGAGCCGCGTTGGGTATGTTTACAATTCAAGTATGCTCTTGTCCAATCAGAAGCCGCCATTTGGCGCTGTATCTGTCATATTCGTTCTTGCTCGTTAGATGTATTCTCGGCTGCTCTTTTCCAATCAGAAGCCTTCTTTTCAGAAAGCTCCATCTTCTCCAATTACCAATATACGAGTTGTCAGAGCATTTCCATCATAGCTCTCTGGATTTGTATCTAATACCGCTTATGCCGGTACTAGGGGCCGTGTGGTCATATCATCCAAGTTGCTACATGAACAGGTACAATAAAAGCGTACCTGAGATACAACACATATCACGAATCGTTAGATTCTTGGCATGTGCTTTAGAATAGGTTAACCGGAAGACTATACTGTGAAGTCATGTGGCTCTGCCAGTGTGTCGGCACCTCTTCCCACTTCCCTTATATGTGTTGTAATTTTTACCTGTATATGGCGAGATTCTGCTGGTGGACGTTTCGTCCCCGAGGCCCGCCCCCTATACAGACCTTTTGGTCTTTGATATATGTTGGCATTTGTGGAAAGCTGATGCTGGGTCGACATCGGGCCTTACAGACTAGTCTTTTGTGTTAAATGCCGTGCTTTTCATCTGACGACGATACAGCTTACCAATTCCCAGTACGTGAGTTGTCACAGCGAAACAGCTCACCAATTATCAATATACGAGATATCAGAGCATTTCCATCATAGCTCTCTAGATTTGTATCTAATACCGCTTATGCCGGTGCTAGGGGCCGTGTGGTCATATCATCCAAGTTGCTACATGAACAGGTACAATAAAAGCGTACCTGAGATACAACACATATCACGAATCGTTAGATTCTTGGTATGTGCTTTAGAATAGGTTAACCGGAAGACTATACTTTGAAGTCATGTGGCTCTGTCAGTATGTCTTCACCTGTAATGTTCGCTCTCATCCGTTTGTTCTAATCGTCGTCGGGCAGGCCAGGATATTGTTCAGGCAACATATCCTCAAACAGTTGTTTGCGCATTTGTATCGCATTTTCCAAGGCCTCGGTGGGCGGTAACCCCATATCCTCTTCCAAGTGACGCTTGGTCTTCATGATGGACCTGTGCGTGGGGTCGCCTTTCATTTCAAGCGGCAGCAGGCTATACCGTTTATAGATGGCCATGGCTGTTTTCCTGATGAAGGGGCGCATTTCGGTGTACGCCTGCTGTAAGTTATCCTGTCCGCCCTCTTCGATTACCGCAGCATAGCTATGAATAGCTTCATGCAAAATACGATCCCAGAAGGTAGGTTCTGCCTCACTTTCCTGGGATGTAGGCTGACTATCTGAGGTCAAGCTCTCTGAATCACTAGATAGACTCTCAGCAATCTCGGTTTCGGTATCAGTCGGTGGACTCTCAGCAGTCTCTGTATCAGCATCCGCCTCAATGGACTCAATGGAGTCTTCAATCCCTTGTATATTTTTCCGGTGTCGCATCATATCGTAATGTCTGGTGAACGTACGTTCGCACTCAGAGCATGTATAACCCATGTTGACGATTGAACGTCGACTGTGCACGTTTTTGGAATACGCTTGCTTTTACAGATACTAACGCACGCCAACGCTCACTGTTACGCCTTAACGTCCTATCTGTACGCCTTAGCGCTCGTCCCAACGCCTTAACCCCCTTTTCAACGCCTTAACGCACTTTCTTAACGCTTTAACGCATTTAAATGATGCGTTCGAACAAATGTTTCTTTTGTGCTATTGCTCTGACATACGCCGCTTTCCAGTTCATGCCCGAGGTTTTCAAAATCGACGCTGTTTTTTCGATTTTCATATGAACCGCACCCTTGTCCAACAATTTCATATGGGTCACGAGGTCGACATACTGCTGACGTAAAGCTCGTCGTAGTCTGTGCCAATCTGTTATGGGGTAAAATTGCGGCTTCCTCTTTCGAATACCCTTTGTGTTGAAACTTGTTTTCTGTGGCCCTCAACGTCTCACCCATCTCGGCGTCCATACTTTCTTTGAACAAAGCCTTCCCTAGCCTCGAGTTCACATTATGTTCATTCCCTTGTACGGGTTTCGGTTGGTCCTTCACTGTTGGGTGATATTCCGGGACTGATGGTATGAAGGGGACCCGCTGTATGGGGTGGGTTGCTGCTGGTGGGCGGATGCTGCCAGGTGTGGTCTCGGTGGATGATGTAGGGGTATATGACGTTGCGATGATGCATCGCCGGGTAACAGGTGGGTCGTCAGCCAGCGATCTTCGGGGGTATGGGCTTTTAAATCTACGAACAGGTAGCCGTACGGACGACTCATCGCCCCTTGAAACGCCTGCATGAAATGGTCGATGCTCTGAGGATAGATTCGACTACCAAACACACGGATTTGTGCTCTGTCGATGGGATTGGAGAACAACACAAAGTATTGGCAGTTCAAGGCAATATCTCTGGACGCCTTCCCTTGAGGAAAGAGATTCTGGGTCAAATAGATGACGGAATGATTCCGATGATGGGATCCTTTAGAAAACAAGTCGGCAACTTGTGAATTGTCCTTGGCCGCACTCATCATATCATCTAGCACTACCACGTTGGTCTGCTCGGGATCAAAGTAATACGGTTTGTCTATGTCGTGAGGAATCCCTGGGACGAAGCTCATATTGACTATAATTACAAGCGTCCGGTCCGTCATTCATATATCAGCCGTCGTCCATCAGAGAATATCCGCGTCCATAATCCAAACACCTATTCCATATTCCATATAACAGTATTAGCACCAAATTCAAAAAGACAATCATAGTATACATAAACATAGGCTAGTTTCCTGCAAGAGAGAAGCGGTCAACAGTTTTCAATGATGCTGGCAAGACATCATGATGTTCCAAAAATATCAAATCCGTATCGCTGATCAGTATTCTTAATCCATAATATTCGTTGTAAAGTCGTCATCTAAAGAATGATGTATCTCAGTCACGCTTTGATTGTGACTGTTCATATGAGTACCATGAGGATCTTGAAGTACATAGGTTCATACGGCCCCTAGCCCTGGGTTAAGCGGAATTAGACACAAGTTACGAAACGTAACGCCATAGATCTTGCACGCTACGCTCGTATTTTGCTATCAGCAAATATGTATCGCCAAACTTGAGAAACTTTGAGTGGAGGCGCTTAGTAATGTAGCCCTGTTTTATAAGTTTCTGCAACAATGTTTTGTGACGTTGATTAAAATCGTCACATTTAACACAGGATCTAGCAAATGCTACTAGGCGTGATAAAGGCGATGACGGGCGTCAACGCTCGGCGGTGGTGGTGTGGCGGTGGTGTCTGTACATATAGGAATGAACACGTGTCCCTCATTAGTCCATATGTATTGGTCGACTGATCAACATGTCGTGTACGTGTACGTGCTGTCAGAGAACCTTCTCTCGTCGCGATAGTATGCTCAAGCACATTTAATGCAATTACAACCAAGAGACACCGCCGAGTCCCGCTATAGGTCCAACAAGTGGAGTAGAGCATCCCTATACGATGACGGTGAGCGGTCACACGGCATGTGGGAAGTTCTTAGAGGAAGGTGTGGCAACCCCAGCTCCGACACGTGTTGTTTGGTGTTATAGCCAATGGCAGCCCGCATACGAAACTACAAGGTTACAGAATGTGAGCTTCGTCCCAGGGATTCCTCACGACATAGACAAACCGTATTACTTTGCCCCCGAGCAGACCAACGTGGTAGTGCTAGATGATCTGATGAGTGCGGCCAAGGACAAATCACACGTTGACGACTTGTTTACTAAAGGATCCCATCATCGGAATCTGTCCGTCATCTATTTGACCCAGAATCTCTTTCCTCAAGGGAAGGCGTCCAGAGATAATACCATAAACTGCCAATACTTCGTGTTGTTCTCCAATCTCACCGACAGAGCACAATTCCGTGTTTGGTAGTCGAATTTATCCTCCGAACATCGACCATTTCATGCAGGCGTTTCAAGGGCGACAAGTCGTCGGTACAGCTACCTGTTCGCAGATTTAAATTACAAGCGTCTAGTCCGTCATTCATAATCCAGCCGTCGTCCATTAGAGAATATCCTCGTCCATAATCCAAAGATCTATTCCATTTTCCACATAACAGTATTAGCACCAAATTCAAAAAGACAATCATAGTATACATAAACATAGGCTTGTTTCCTGCAAGAGAGAAGCGATCAACAGTTTTCAATGATGCCGGCAAGACATCATGATGTTCCAAAAATATCAAATCCGTATCGCTGATCAGTATTCTTAATCCATAATATTCGTTATAGAGTCGTCATCTAAAAAAAAAAGATGTATCTCAGTCACGCTTTGATTGTGACTGTTCATATGAGTACCATGAGGATCTTAAAGTACATGGGTTCATACGGCCCCTAGCCCCGGGTTAAGCGGAATTAGACACAAGTTACGAAACGTAGCGCCATAGATCTTGCACGCTACGTTCGTATTTTGCTATCAGCATGCGATATGTATCGACAAATTTGAGAAACTTTGAGTGGAGGCGCTTGGTGGAATAGCCCTGTTTTATAAGTTTCTGCAACAATGTTTGTGACGTTGATTAAAATCGTCACATTTAACACAGGATCTAGCAAATGCTACTAGGCGTGATATGTATACGCCATATGCAAGTCCCACTGGAATATTACTGTCCAGAAAGGGATAGTTTACGATGTCGAAATTGTAATCATCTCTTTTGTCATAAAGTCGACGAGAGAGAATGCCCGCTTCATTTTTATAGAGATAGAGATCTAAATAAGATGTGCCTGTAGGGCTATCTGTAGTTTCCTTCAAATCCAGTGAAGGTGGATATATATCCTTCACTGCGTCATTTATATAGCGATTATCCACAGCGAGAAGCCCATACCTCCGACGATCGCCGGCTGACGACCCACCTGTTAATCGGCGAGGGATCACCGCAACGTCATATACCCCTACATCATCCACCGAGTCCACACCTGGCAGCATCCTTCCAGCAGCATCAACCCACCCCCATACAGCGGATCCCCTTCACACCATCAGTCCCGGAATATCACCCAACCGTGAAAGACCAACCGAAACCCGTACAAGGGAATGAACATAATGCGAACTCGAGGCTATGGAAGGCCTTGTTCAAAGAAAGTATGGACGTCGAGATGGGTGGGACGTTGAGGGGTGCAGAAAACAAGTTTCAACACAAAGGGTATTCGAAAGAGGAAGCCGCAATTTTAGCCCATAACAGATTGGCACCCAGACTACGACGGGCTTTATGTCAGCAGTATTTCGACCTCGTGACCCATATGAAATTGTTGGACAAGGATGCGGTTCATATGGAAATCGAAAAAAACAGCGTCGATGTTGAAAATCTCGGGCATGAACTGGAAAGCGGCGTATGTCAGAGCAATAGCACAAAAGAAACATTTGTTCGAACGCATCATTAAAATGCGTTAAGGCGTTGAGAAGGGTGTTCAGGCATTGAGACGAGCGTTAAGGCGTACAGATAGGGCGTTAAGGCGTAACAGTGAGCGTTGGCGGGCGTGACTGTCTATAAAAGCAAGCGTATTCCAAAAACGTGCAGAGTCGACGTTCAACCGTCAACATGGGTTATACATGCTCTGAATGCGAACGTACGTTCACCAGACATTACGATATGATGCGACACCAGAAAAATATACATGGGATTGAAGACTACGAGGATTCCATTGAAGCGGATGCTGATACAGAGACTGCTGAGAGTCCACCGACTCATACCGATTACAAGCGTCTAGTCCGTCATTCATAATTCAACCGTCGTCAATTAAAGAATATCCGCGTTTATAATCCAAAGACCTATTTCATATTCCATATAACAGTATTAGCACCGAATTCGAAAGGACAATCATAGTATACATAAACGTAGGCTAGTTTTCTGCAAGATAGAAGCGGTCAACAGTTTTCAGTTCAACAGGTCAACAGAAACCGAGAGTGCTGAGAGTCTATATAGTGATACAGAGAGCTTGACCTCAGATAGTCAGCCTACATCCCAGGAAAGTGAGGCAGAACCTACCTTCTGGGATCGTTTTGTGCATGAAACTATTCATAGTTATGCTGCGGTAATCGAAATGCGCTCCTGCATCAGGAAAACAGGCATGGCCATCTATAAACGGTATAGCCAGCTGCCGCTTGAAATGAAAGGCGACCCCACGCACAGGTCCATTACGAAGACCAAGCGTCACTTGGAAGAGGATATGGGGTTACCACCCATCAAGGCCTTGGAAAATGCGACAAAAATGCGCAAACAACTGTTTGAGGATATGTTGCCCGAACAATATCCTGGCCTGCCCGACGACGATTAGAACAAACGGATGAGAGCGAACATGGCCGAAGATGGAGCTTTCTGAAAGGATGGCTTCTGATTGGACAAGAGCAGCCGAGAATACATCTAACGAGCAAGAACGAATATGACAGATACAGCGCCAAATGACGGCTTCTGATTGGACAAGAGCCTACTTGAATTGTAAACATACCCAACGCGGCTCTCCCAGCGTGGATATGATGTAACATTGGGGAGAATAAAATGATTGATCTCTCATCCTTGTTGTTGTTGTTGTTGTCTCTCATCTGTCTACATCATGGCATCAAGGCGTTATGTTAGGGCGTTAAGACGTAACGACAGGCGTTGACGGGCGTCACCGCATTTCGATGAATTAGTGTCAATTCCATAGAATATCTAGAAAATCAGAGCTCCAGGGATAATTCACCAGGGCGTTGAAGCATTAAGCTTTGCGTCGGTAGGCGTTGCTACAAGATGACACCTCACACGACGCATCTAGAGCGCGAATGGTCCATCTCTACCCCAAACACCTTCCTTCACACTCCCCAAGCTGTCCACTTTGGCTACTACTCCTACTGATGACGTCACCAATGACGTCACAGATGACATGGACATTCCTCAAGTCGTGGTCTACACCACGAGGGCTACAAGATGACACCACGACGTATTCGGACAACGGATGGTCCATCTCTACCCCAAACACCTTCCTCTACATCCCAAAATGCACGTACTTCCGACAGGGGGCGCTGTGGAGGTCACGTGACTGTGACGTCACTGATGTTAAGGCTATATGCTAGCGTATTGACCTACTCCCGACAGGGGACGCTGCGGAGGTCACGTGACTGACGTATTGTAAAAGTTGATCTGGTTTATTATTGAAAAGGTGATGTAAAACCAGGGTTCCCGGATGTAAAACATGGAAAACCCGGATGTAAGCTGAGTACCCGGAGGTAAAGCCACAGTACCTGGATGTAAAAATCCGGTGGGAAACCTGGCCCCCCAGGATATTCATTGGCTGTAGAGATAACCCTCAATAACTCATCTATCCATTATATGGAGGATATCCCTTTCATTCACCCATAGAATATTCAGTGGCTGTTGAGATTACCCTCAATAACGCATTGACGTCACACATTTGCGCAGAACCCACACCACCGGATATAAGATGAATACCCGGATGTAAAACCAGGATCCCCGGATGTAAAACATGGAAAACCTCGGATGTAAGATGAGTACCCGGATGTGAAAACCACAGTATCCGGATATAAAACATGGAAAAATCCGGATGTAAGATGAGTACCCGGATGTAAAAACCATATATGTAAGTATTATTATTACTGGGTCCCACATCAGCTTTTCTCTGATTGGTTGGGTCATCTTAGTGGTATATGTAAGTATTATTATTACTGGATCTCACATCAGCTGTGCTCTGATTGGTTGGGACAAAAAACCCGGATGTTGAAGAGGTCCTGGATGTAAAAACCAGGGTCGCCGGATGTAAAACACGGAAAACCCCGAGTCGGGACTACTTTTTTGACCGCGGAGGCTTTTTCCTCGCGACCGCATCACCGCCAGACCACATCACCGCGGAGAAATACATGCCCCAAAGGTCACGTGACCGGAAGTGCTGGAACTATAGTGGCCTTGACCTCTGTGACCCCCCCGCGATCAAGTACCCCCTTAAATTTTACCCGGGGGAACAAATAAGTAGGCCAGTGAGGCGTTAAATGCTCTTTATATACTACTTTTACGCATTATTAAAATTTTTCGAAAAGTGTATACTCAATCATCACCATTTTTATGTATTATTGAGAGATTATATATATGTATTTGCTTATGAAATTTCAATAATGTGTCTATGATAGGTTTTGAAATATAAGAAAAAAACTATTTTCCCTAACTATTAAGCCGTTAAATGTTTCTCTCGCCCTGTTCGTGGTCTCATGTTGATTTGATCTTTTCAACGGGCGTTGTCAATTTCGCTATAACGATTCGGCTGTAGCACTCGAGGCATCCGGTGTTCGCAATTAAATAAATGTCGTGTTACATGATGGCGCTGGCTCATTTTTTTTGGAAACGCTAAAACTCTTGAACCGCAATAGGTAAGGACTTCTAATTTGTTGCCTGTTACTTCAAATGATAAGTCCTTTCGTTGACAATGATCCCGTACCGAGGAAAGTCATTGCGGAGAACTTAAAAAGTTACGAGAAAGCCTTTAGTTTAAAATAATACATCGTAGACAGAGGCTCGGCAATACTGGTATTCCAAAACAAACAAGGGAAATAATTATTGCTCCACCGGAAGTACGCGCGCCTGTTCTTCTGAGGGCTATCGTACGAATTTTAGCTATTTTTCAAGCAAGCTCGGCAGAGATGGCATTAGGTGTCGAGGGAATATTTGCTGTCGCCGTTTATGTGGAAAGTTCTGAGATCAAATACAAATGGATTCATACGAAGAATATAAAGATTCGTTTTCTAATTTAAGAACAATACCCAGTCGACTAAAATTGCGCACCAGAATACGTGAGTGAACCGGCTCACGACTGAATCTTGTGGTTGTTTTACGCGATCTGTAGATACATGTACTAGGCTGAAGTTTCTGGTACAGGTATTCAATTTTGATTGAGGCAATATATGTTTATGTGTGAAATTACAAGATTATAACATTAATTGTTTTAAGATATATATAATAAAAAAAACATTTACCCCACTTCGTGTATGCTATTTGCCTATTACCCGTCAGGTAAAATGCTTTCAATATTAAGTAGTAATTGATTTCATCCATCTAACTGTATAACGCCAGATCAGTTTCAAAGAGTTATTAATTGGTTCTCCATTGACAAAGCGTGAAGACCTCTATGTAACCCGCCGACACACAGAGTCACCCCGCGATTGCAATTAAATGAACGTCGTTTTAGATGATGAAAGTAGCTGCGAACCCTGATGATCCCCCTGGAAGCCCATGATGAAATATGCATATTTGTCAATTAAATGGCGAGTGTTCAATTATCATGATATCGACATGGCATATGTAACATGACATGAATTCGTTCACAACGAATGGATACCTTTGGGAGACAGTCATGGAAAGTCCGTGTCATTGTACCAACAATGTCTAGTTTTTTTTGTTATTTTCACGGTCCTTGGAGACTTGTCGCCTGCCGAGTTAAATATATCTGTCATATGAGAGACTGCAATATTAATGTCTATATTTTCGGTAATATTAAGTTTGTCAATCAGAATTGTCAATCAGAAAATCAGAAATTGAGTGGTTGGTGGTTATGTGGCGTTGCCAGTATAACATGTACGATTATTTCTCAGTTCCAACTTCGTGACGCTCAGATCGACAGAAGACGATGGATAAATGTGAAGGCCCCCAGTCTTAAAACCGATGTGATCAAACTCGGTTTCGCAAAATGGCGGTGCCCATACATATCGCGAAAAATTAACAAAAGTTTCATCTTGCCGGTGAAGTTGATTCAATAGGAGACTATTGTCATAGGTAAATTATCCTTTAAGAGATTTTGTTCTACTCTATCGATATATTGCCATTTCAACTCACAATATACCTGTATCTATATACATATAGCCCGCTTAAGCAGCTTACCATATTTGGAGATTCGTTGCCTTAAATCCAATTCAATCATTATTTACTTGTATAATTTTTCCATCAGGACTTGGTATTGATATTGACCGGACGTAGAGACGAGACTTCAGTACAGTATCGTCATGGTTGTTTGGGCGCCCCTCGTTCGTTATCCGGTTGCTATGGAATCACGTGATGCTGACAATCGTTGGAATCAATTTCAGGTTGTATTTCTGGTGTATCCCCTCACTACGATCAGTCGCAGACTGGTTAAGTCAATAAGAGATATGCCGACACGCACCTGTACCGACACAGCAAACATACATACATCGATAAACATTAGCTTAGCCTTCCATGGTATATTGGTTTGTCAAACAGTGCCCGGGAAAATACATAACCGCTATAGAGAAACCAAACTCACCAATTAGCCCGAGTCTATTAAAACCAACAGTCATTCAAAGGAACGGCCAAGAGTGAAGTCCGTTCATGAGCTGTCTCGGCGAACCATTTATATTTTCCCCGGGAGAAAATCATGGACGTTTTTCTCACAAATCCTTTAATGCCTTGCATAAAGATGAGATTTGATCATTGAGCTGACGTTGACGAGCGAGTGGCGCCTTTACTTTAGTGCTGGGAGAAACGAATATTAATTATACGAAAATAGCTGATATTTAATCTTTATACAGATAAAAGTAGAATTGAATAACCGTATAAATCTAACAACAGGCTAAAACATACTAAAACATACGTCATGTGTGTGTGGAGGTAACATTGAACCATTTGCGGTAGTTTTTACACCACACGAACACCCTGCTCATATTGTTCCGTGCGTATTGTTTTATTTAGCCGAATGGTGGCTTGCCGCTTTGGTTATCCCATGGCCAAATCCTCAAAAAGATGATGGCAACAAAATTAAGAGCAAATTTGTGGCTTCTTGAAAATTTCGATAATACAATAAATCGAAATGTCGATTTATCTTGATTGGCAGTCTTCGTTTCCGGAACACGAATTATTAGGGAGGCATCTCTATCAATTACAACACATATAAGGGAAGTGGGAAGAGGTGCCGATATACTAACGATTGTTTCACCTGATATTTTCGTACCTGTACTCCTGGATCCATGCCGCATGAGAGGAAATCTCCGGTATTAAATATTCGGGTATTCCTCGGTTTTCTATACTTAGCGAGTGCAATTAACCATTGGTTTTTTAGTGCTGTTACTGTGACAGAGATATTCTCTTTATAATTCGTATTTCTGTTGAAATTTGCTTTCACGCCTTTTGGTGAATACTGCTAACTGGTATGGATGGTTCTTATGTACTTCGTATCCGTAATGAAGACCAGTAGTCAGATTGCATCCAGTAAATTTTACCAGTTGTCTACACTAGCCAGTGTCCATGACATTCAATGCGAAATGCATACAGGGGTGAAGTTTTCATTGGATAAAAACGGATCGACTTCTTGAAAGGTTAAAAGTTCTACGAAATAATGTTTTTTATACTTTTTTTTTGTTGTGTAAGAGGTCTATTTGACATTTAACAGCGGTTCACTGTTTTTCGGAACGGTCGAAGTTTAATAAAGAAACTTGAAACTTTCCATTACCTCGCCTAGCTGTTTGGAAACGGCAAAGGCTGTGACTCGCTGACCCATGACGTCGGAGTCTAATTACGAGCAATTACCAATGTTCTAGACGACATTTCCATTGTAACGCCAACGTCACAAGCTAAACGTAATGCCTTTGTTGACATTATGTTGATTATACCCCATTGTGCTGCAACAAAAATCACAATAGGACGTCCGACACAACCAACTAGTCGATTAGACCAGTACCCATTCATCGCACGTGACCGCTATCGCTAAGCCAACGTTATTGGGTGCATTCCACAGTTGGCCCCTCGTTGCTGGAAACAGACCCTTGGTATAGCCCTTCCGTCTTTCCGAGTTGTCAAACCACTCAGAAAACCTATATAAAAGTACATATTTTCTTCGTGGGAATGCTCATACCATTAATTCAATATACAAGCCAGTTATGCAAATTTAATCCGAGATAAATTTTCTTTCCTCGGAACGTACTCCAAAATTGAAAATCTATTAAAATGACCCAAAATACGCCATATTTCGTTCATTTCCTGGAAAAATCTTGACAATGGATTTTTGTCACATATTCCATATGCAACATAACCCTATTTTTAAACACCTGAAAAACGTTCGAAACTGAGGCTGACGAAGATTGACTTCGCGGCCCGATCCGCCATATAGCTCAATCGAGCCACCCATCCGCATATGTCATTTTGAAGGAATGGTAGTACCCAGAAGCTTGGTACTATAAATACTGGTTACCAAAAAGGGAAGGATAATTATCATGTGGTCAGACCCGGGCGCTCTGCTGTATAACAATTTTTGAGGGGGGTGGGCAATAATCCGAAACTATGGACTACTTCCTATTAGACGACGGCGGCCAATCTACTAGTCGATATTATAGCACGTGATCGGTATCAGACTCTGACGTCACGGGTCAGACGTTACGGCGTCAATACGTTTTTCACGAAACCTGTTTTATTGTGTTGACTCCAATTTGACTCCTTATTTTTCTCAACAGCTTCTCTGTATGTTTTCATGCAAAGTGTGTGCAGGGTATATTTCGTATACCCTTCAACTGTAAGACAAAGATAATTTAGCCACCTCTTAACCATTGGCTCTATCGATATATGAAGGAATAAGGTATTTGACTAAAACATTTTAGGCGGTGGTCAAATAATTAGACCGACCTGAAGTTCTACTGGACGAGCACAGCTGTGCAAAGATAATGACCGGGCTATATACGGTCTGATTGGTGGCAGATCTACACCGGGTCACATGATCGATATCGTACACGTGGTTTTCTCCATACATATTTCATGATGAGGATATCACCTCAAACAAACGCTGTATTATTCATGTAACGGATGCGGGGTAAGTCCTTTGACAGTTGTAGAAAGTGAACATCGTTGCTTTGTAGTTGACTGTCTTCCACGCTTTCCCTTTCGGCTTGTCACGAGCTGTGTTGGACTAACAGCTGAAAATTAGACAGTGCACGATGAATGACGGCAGTCTAGGTCCCTATGTGCGTTGTGGGAACTCACAATCATGCAATGTTTTTGTTTTAATACAATTTACTAATTGCATTCTATCTTATCTTTGACCAATCTGACTTGGTTAGGGATTCCTACCAGATCACCTGCGCAAAATATTGTAGTTGATTTGCTTCAGTCCTATTCGGCCAGCACAGTCGGCTCCTTGTAGCACAGCCAGTATTCTGTAACACAGCCGTTATTCTGTTGCACAGCCAGTATTCCGTAGCGCAGCCAGTATTCTGTAGCACAGCCAGTATTCCGTAGCACAGCCAGTAGTTTGTAGCATAACCAGTATTTTGGAGCTTAGTCAGCTCATCAATACTGGTGAATCTTTCCAGAAACTCTATTGCATCCACCACAATCGTCTCAGCACTGCCCCCACGTCCGTATTCCTTGCAGCTCGACATCGTCAGAACCATACTTAACCATATCTGGCCTGGGCTTCTTGGGGCCTGTCCTGGCCTGGGGGGAGCCGAAATATCTCTCCCCCTCTAATTATTTTTCATACCCCTTGAGCTAGGGAGCTGAAACTTACCACACTATAGCCTTGGGTCAAGCTCTACCAGAAAATGTAAAAAAAATCCAAGATGGCCGCTTTGATGACGTCACAGTGGTCGATTTTTCGAATTTTGTATTTATGCAATTTCTCCGCAAAAACTGCATGACAAATTAGGAAATATTAATATGATAAAACATCACTTTTCTTATACCCCACATGGCCGCCATCTTGAATTTACCCATGATCCTCTGCTCGGGGTATGCAAATGGGCTCAATATGCCCCCAATATGATAAACTATAAAGTCAAGGAGTTTCAGCTCTCCATTTTTTTGTCGTTCCGGAGATAGCGCAGAAAGTTTGGTAGGGCGGGCATTTCGGCCTCCCCCCTCCCCCCACCAAGGCCAGGTAGGGTTAATGTACGTGTTTCTGACAGATGAGATACAACGACAGAACGAACTGCACTTCGAAGATGAAATTTTGCTAATTTGCCCGTGTAGCCTTTAGTCTCAAGGTGAGATTTGAGTTGTATCACTTTTATTCCCCAATTGTCATTATGCTGGACATAGTGTTGGAGTATATGTCGGGCACCTGACTAGTACCAAAGGTATTTCATGATATTTTCAACCTTTCATATTATGTGCGGACTCGTGGCCGCGATGACAACGTGCCAGCCTTTGGTGCTTGCACTGCTGGTTCTAATCCCACCAGTGTATACGCTGAAACTGGCCATGCATTGCTATGCATTGACGTGCCTGGTAAGTTGCCATGTTTTCTGGAGATTCCCAAGATTCCCGAAGATGGTCGGACATTTCCGGACATTCCCGGAGATTCAGACGAAACGAGTCTTATCGCCGGAAGTGACCGCAACACTGCATCGGAGGAATACCAAAGGTCACTTCCAGTCATGAGACTTTTGCCAAAACTATTGGGACCTTGACCTCAACCAACCGCTAAAAAACAGCTTCAATAATAAAAGATTTGCTGTTTCTATACTACTGCGGGGTGTGAACGCGTAACTGCCCTCAAAATATCTTGTGATACACTCCTCAAGCTATACAATAACTGTAACTTACCGTTTGACTGAACCGACCAATACAGCCAGGCTACAATGATAGTTACCGTATGACTGAACCGACCAATACAACCAGGCTACAATGTTAGTTACCGTCTGACTGAACCGACCAATACAGCCAGGCTACAATGATAGTTACCGTATGACTGAACCGACCAATACAGCCAGGCTACAATGATAGTTACCGTGTGACTGAACCGACCAATACAGCCAGGCTACAATGATAGTTACCGTATGACTGAACCGACCAATACTGCCAGGCTACAATGTTAGTTACCTTGTGACTGAACCGACCAATACAGCCAGGCTACAATGTTAGTTACCGTATGACTGAACCGACCAATACAGCCAGGCTACAATGTTAGTTACCGTGCGACTGAACCGACCAATACAGCCAGGCTACAATGATAGTTACCGTGTGACTGAACCGACCAATACAGCCAGGCTACAATGATAGTTACCGTGTGACTGAACCGACCAATACAGCCAGGCTACAATGTTAGTTACCGTATGACTGAACCGACCAATACAGCCAGGCTACAATGTTAGTTACCGTATGACTGAACCGACCAATACAGCCAGGCTACAATGTTAGTTACCGTATGACTGAACCGACCAATACAGCCAGGCTACAATGATAGTTATCATATGACTGAACCGACCATGCCAGGCTACAGTTATGTTATTTACCGTATGACTGAACCGACCAATACAGCCAGGCTACAATGTTAGTTACCGTGTGACTGAACCGACCAATACAGCCAGGCTACAATGTTAGTTACCGTGTGACTGAACCGACCAATACAGCCAGGCTACAATGATAGTTATCATATGACTGAACCGACCAATACAGCCAGGCTACAATGTTAGTTATCGTATGACTGAACCGACCAATACAGCCAGGCTACAATGTTAGTTATCATATGACTGAACCGACCAATACAGCCAGGCTACAATGTTAGTTATCGTATGACTGAACCGACCAATACAGCCAGGCTACAATGTTAGTTATCATATGACTGAACCGACCAATACAGCCAGGCTACAATGCTAGTTACCGTGTGACCGAACCGACCAATACAGCCAGGCTACAATGTTAGTTATCATATGACTGAACCGACCAATACAGACAGGTCACAATGTTAGTTACCGTATGACTGAACCGACCAATACAGCCAGGCTACAATGTTAGTTATCATATGACTGAACCGACCAATACAGCCAGGCTACAATGTTAGTTACCGTATGACTGAACCGACCAATACAGCCAGGCTACAATGTTAGTTATCGTGTGACTGAACCGACCAATACAGCCAGCCTACAATGTTAGTTATCATATGACTGAACCGACCAATACAGCCAGGCTACAATGTTAGTTATCATATGACTGAACCGACCAATACAGCCAGGCTACAATGTTAGTTGTCGTATGACTGAACCGACCAATACAGCCAGGCTACAATGTTAGTTATCATATGACTGAACCGACCAATACAGCCAGGCTACAATGATAGTTATCGTATGACTGAACCGACCAATATAGCCAGGCTACAATGATAGTTATTGTATGACTGAACCGACCAATACAGCCAGGCTACAATGTTGGTTACCGTGTGACTGAACCGACCAATACAGCCAGGCTACAATGTTAGTTATCATATGAATAAACCGACCAATACAGCCAGGCTACAATGATAGTTACCGTATGACTGAACCGACCAATCCAGCCAGGCTACAATGTTAGTTACCTTGTGACTGAACCGACCAATACAGCCAGGCTACAATGTTAGTTACCGTATGACTGAACCGACCAATACAACCAGGCTACAATGTTAGTTACCGTATGACTGAACCGACCAATACAGCTAGGCTACAATGTTAGTTACCGTATGACTGAACCGACCAATACAGCCAGGCTACAATGTTAGTTATCGTATGACTGAACCGACCAATACAGCCAGGCTACAATGTTAGTTACCTTGTGACTGAACCGACCAATACAGCCAGGCTACAATGTTAGTTATCGTATAACTGAACCGACCAATACAGCCAGGCTACAATGTTAGTTAGCTTGTGACTGAACCGACCAATACAGCCAGGCTACAATGTTAGTTACCGTATGACTGAACCGACCAATACAGCCAGGCTACAATGTTAGTTACCGTATGAGTGAACCGACCAATACAGCCAGGCTACAATGTTAGTTACCGTATGACAACCGACCAATACAGCCAGGCTACAATGTTAGTTATCGTATGAGTGAACCGACCAATACAGCCAGGCTACAATGTTAGTTACCTTGTGACTGAACCGACCAATACAGCCAGGCTACAATGTTAGTTATCATATGACTGAACCGACCAATACAGCCAGGCTACAATGTTAATTACCTTGTGACTGAACCGACCAATACAGCCAGGCTACAATGTTAGTTACCGTATGACTGAACCGACCAATACAGCCAGGCTACAACGTTAGTTACCTTGTGACTGAACCGACCAATACAGCCAGGCTACAATGTTAGTTACCGTATGACTGAACCGACCAATACAGCCAGGCTACAATGATAGTTACCGTATGGATGAACCGACCAATGCAGCCAGGCTACAATGATAGTTACCGTATGACTGAACCGACCATGCCAGGCTACAATGTTAGTTACCGTATGACTGAACCGACCAATACAGCCAGGCTACGATGATAGTTATCGTGTGACTGAACCGACCAATACAGCCAGGCTACAATGTTAGTTACCTTGTGACTGAACCGACCAATACAGCCAGGCTACAATGATAGTTACCGGGTGACTGAACCGACCAATACAGCCAGGCTACAATGATAGTTACCGTATGGATGAACCGACCAATGCAGCCAGGCTACAATGATAGTTACCGTATGACTGAACCGACCATGCCAGGCTACAATGTTAGTTACCGTGTGACTGAACCGACCAATACAGCCAGGCTACAATGTTAGTTACCGTGTGACTGAACCGATCAATACAGCCAGGCTACAAGGTTAGTTATCGTATTACTGAACCGACCAATACAGCCAGGTTGCAATGTTAGTTACCGTGTGACTGAACCGATCAATACAGCCAGGCTACAATGTTAGTTACCGTGTGACTGAACCGACCAATACAGCCAGGCTACAATGTTAGTTACCGTGTGACTGAACCGATCAATACAGCCAGGCTGCAATGATAGTTATCGTATGACTGAACCGATCAATACAGCCAGGCTGCAATGCCAGTTACCGTGTGACTGAACCGACCAATACAGCCAGGCTACAATGATAGTTACCGTGTGACTGAAGCGACCAATACAGCCAGGCTACAATGTTAGTTACCGTGTGACTGAAGCGACCAATACAGCCAGGCTACAATGATAGTTACCGTATGACTGAACCGACCAATACAGCCAGGCTACAATGATAGTTATCGTATGACTGAACCGAGCAATACAGCCAGGCTACAATGATAGTTATTGTATGACTGAACCGACCAATACAGCCAGGCTACAATGTTAGTTACCGTGTGACTGAACCGACCAATACAGCCAGGCTACAATGATAGTTACCGTATGACTGAACCGACCAATCCAGCCAGGCTACAATGTTAGTTACCTTGTGACTGAACCGACCAATACAGCCAGGCTACAATGTTAGTTACCGTATGACTGAACCGACCAATACAACCAGGCTACAATGTTAGTTACCGTATGACTGAACCGACCAATACAGCCAGGCTACAATGTTAGTTACCGTGTGACTGAACCGACCAATACAGCCAGGCTACAATGTTAGTTATCGTATGACTGAACCGACCAATACAGCCAGGCTACAATGTTAGTTACCTTGTGACTGAACCGACCAATACAGCCAGGCTACAATGTTAGTTATCGTATAACTGAACCGACCAATACAGCCAGGCTACAATGTTAGTTAGCTTGTGACTGAACCGACCAATACAGCCAGGCTACAATGTTAGTTACCGTATGACTGAACCGACCAATACAACCAGGCTACAATGTTAGTTACCGTATGACTGAACCGACCAATACAGGCAGGCTACAATGTTAGCTACCGTATGACTGAACCGACCAATACAGCCAGGCTACAATGTTAGTTATCGTATGACTGAAACGACCAATACAGCCAGGCTACAATGTTAGTTACCTTGTGACTGAACCGACCAATACAGCCAGGCTACAATGTTAGTTATCGTATGACTGAACCGACCAATACAGCCAGGCTACAATGTTAATTACCTTGTGACTGAACCGACCAATACAGCCAGGCTACAATGTTAGTTACCGTATGACTGAACCGACCAATACAGCCAGGCTACAATGTTAGTTACCTTGTGACTGAACCGACCAATACAGCCAGGCTACAATGTTAGTTACCGTATGACTGAACCGACCAATACAGCCAGGCTACAATGATAGTTACCGTATGGATGAACCGACCAATGCAGCCAGGCTACAATGATAGTTACCGTATGACTGAACCGACCATGCCAGGCTACAATGTTAGTTACCGTATGACTGAACCGACCAACACAGCCAGGCTACAATGATAGTTATCGTGTGACTGAACCGACCAAGACAGCCAGGCTACAATGTTAGTTACCTTGTGACTGAACCGACCAATACAGCCAGGCTACAATGATAGTTACCGGGTGACTGAACCGACCAATACAGCCAGGCTACAATGATAGTTACCGTATGGATGAGCCGACCAATGCAGCCAGGCTACAATGATAGTTACCGTATGACTGAACCGACCATGCCAGGCTACAATGTTAGTTACCGTGTGACTGAACCGACCAATACAGCCAGGCTACAATGTTAGTTACCGTGTGACTGAACCGATCAATACAGCCAGGCTACAATGTTAGTTATCGTATTACTGAACCGACCAATACAGCCAGGCTGCAATGTTAGTTACCGTGTGACTGAACCGATCAATACAGCCAGGCTACAATGTTAGTTACCGTGTGACTGAACCGACCAATACAGCCAGGCTACAATGTTAGTTACCATGTGACTGAACCGATCAATACAGCCAGGCTGCAATGCCAGTTACCGTGTGACTGAACCGACCAATACAGCCAGGCTACAATGATAGTTACCGTGTGACTGAAGCGACCAATACAGCCAGGCTACAATGTTAGTTACCGTGTGACTGAAGCGACCAATACAGCCAGGCTACAATGATAGTTACCGTATGACTGAACCGACCAATACAGCCAGGCTACAATGTTAGTTACCGTGTCACTGAACCGACCAATACAGCCAGGCTACAATGATAGTTACCTTGTGACTGAACCGACCAATACAGCCAGGCTACAATGTTAGTTACCGTATGACTGAATCGACCAATACAGCCAGGCTACAATGTTAGTTACCTTGTGACTGAACCGACCAATACAGCCAGGCTACAATGTTAGTTACCGTATGACTGAACCGATCAATACAGCCAGGCTACAATGTTAGTTACCGTATGACTGAACCGACCAATACAGCCAGGCTACAATGTTAGTTACCTTGTGACTGAACCGACCAATACAGTCAGGCTACAATGTTAGTTACCGTATGACTGAACCAACCAATACAGCCAGGCTACAATGTTAGTTACCGTATGACTGGACCGACCAATACAGCCAGGCTACAATGTTAGTTACTGTATGACTGAACCGACCAATACAGCCAGGCTACAATGTTAGTTACCGTATGACTGAACCGACCAATACAGCCAGGCTACAATGATAGTTATCATATGACTGAACCGAGCATGCCAGGCTACAGTTATGTTATTTACCGTATGACTGAACCGACCAATACAGCCAGGCTACAATGTTAGTTACCGTGTGACTGAACCGACCAATACAGCCAGGCTACAATGTTAGTTATCGTGTGACTGAACCGACCAATACAGCCAGGCTACAATGATAGTTATCATATGACTGAACCGACCAATACAGCCAGGCTACAATGTTAGTTATCGTATGACTGAACCGACCAATACATCCAGGCTACAATGATAGTTACCGTGTGACTGAACCGACCAATACAGCCAGGCTACAATGTTAGTTACCGTATGACTGAACCGACCAATACAGCCAGGCTACAAGTTTAGTTGGAAGCTACTCAGCACACCGATAACTTTATCAAGCACAGTCAACTCCACCGAGTACGCCGGACATTATCCTACGACAGAGTGACATCTGAGTACTGTTTCCGGAAAACATTGACCAGTGTGTGTATGCGTGTGGCCTGGGGAGGGGGTGGGGGTTGGTTGGGGGGGGGGGGAATCATAAGACAACACTTCTTGAACATGGTGAACAAATAGCCGACTTTAATGTGTAAATGAACAGTCTTGTTTCTGCACAACCATTTCGTTGCATGGTGTGGAGTGATAATATATGAAACCACATGAAAAGTGTTAAAATATATAGATACAATTAAAACTGCTGATGTCTGAAAGACCGGTACATCACTCTCCCCTAGGGAGTCCATTCTTCACATGATCGTATGAAGTCACTTCCGCTTAGACACGAGACGAAACGAGTTAATATCACAGATATAACATTAACAATGAGATATAAATATGTGGTTGATATGACTTCATATGTAAGATGGTCTATAATATATCTCGCACGTATGCCAAGCCGACTTACTTTCCGTTCAGTATTTACTGATATCAGCAAATATTTGATATCTTAAAATAATTTGATGATATCTTGAAATGATTTGATGATATCACCAGACACTTCGATTTGGCGATATCAGCGAATGATTTAGTGAAATAATCAAATCATATGAGGATATCTCAAAATCATTTGATGATATCAACAAATGTCGCATTTGCTGATATCAGTAAACCATTTGATGATATCATTACAGATGACAGATGTAGTTTTTGGGAACATAACACAGATGCGGTTTTTGGGAAGTTTACATTCCTGGTAGAGTTTGACCCAATGGAAAGTATGGTAAGTTTAAGCCCCCGAGCTCATGGGGTAAGAAACATATTTACGGGGGCCTGGCTTAGACAGATCAAAAAGGCCCAGGCCAGATAAGGTTAAAAAAATAGTTGTAGACTCATCCATGGGATCATCAATAATACAACAAACTCTTATCTTCTCCACTTAAACGCAATTTAATGCACGAACTTTTGACTCTCTTTACACAAGCTTTCGGCCGCGGCAAGTGGGTTTTGGGTTTACGTGGATAATCTCAGAGTTTGTATTGTTAACATATACAGTTTATCCTATTGAGAAAACTTTTCGTGGTTTTTTTGTTCAGGAAAATGTATGCAGTGTTTTCTGATATGGAAACAAATTGGAATGGCACGATGCAAACTATCCAATCAGAGACTGTGATTGCCACTCCCTGTTTACCGATTTTGGCCCAGTTATCCAATAAACTGAGAGCACTAGCACTTCCGGTTTATCCTCTGGTTCTATTGTGCAATACTGCAATTGCCATAATAGGCGATAATACTCATGTTAGGAGTTAGAACTGAATAAACCAGCTTCTTGGGTTTTGTTACGCTCATATTAAAGCTTGCCTCACTACCTCCCCCTTACTCTCCTTGTGCCAATTGTTCCAATTAGTTCCATAGTTCGACATAAACAGTTCGGCATAACTAGCGAATTTTATCGATCCAAGGACGACTTATCGACTAATTTGTGTTCTATAGTCAGTCCATTTCTTAACCCCCGTCATATTTAATGATATCACGAAATAGAAACGTATTTGTTGATATCGACAAATAATTTGTTGATATCAGCAAATGATGTCAGCACCTACTGATTAAGAAATGAAACGGCTTGCCATACACGCGCACAAAGTAATAGTTATTGTTTGTAGTATCAAACAATATGATGCCCATGAACGATAAGCATTCGTTCGATGTGGTAAAAATGAATTCTTAACAATGCATGCAAAATACATCTTTATATATGTAGATCTATTGCTCTTTCTCGTATATACCAGTCCAGTAAAGCACGAAATTCGATAACGTTACTAAATTGAGTAACGAAATGTCCGCGTCTACTGTTTCGTTACTGATAACAATAATAATGCTCTAACCCTGCTGATGTTTGTTTTTGTTGTTAATGTTTAATCAGTTCCTGATTGATAATTTTCACGGCTTTTAAATTCTAAACTGGTTTTCAATTAGCGGAATATGCAACGTTTACGTACTATTTTGTCGAAGCCTATCCATGCCATTTTTTATACAACTACATGTAGATGACAAATAAAGGTATGTATAATTTTATCATTTATGCCCTGTTAGTCGTTAAGGAATAACAAGAAGGCCAGTTTGGTGAATCGTGACAGTTTGCTATGCCACGAAGAACTGTGTGATATACAAGAAATAGAATTTGGAAGTTGTTTTGCATGACGACATGTAATGGAATAGAAATGGAGATATGAAGTAATTGAAGATACAGTTCGTTATCATTACTCGGATTTCTCGCAGAATTTGGCTAATTAAGCTAGTTAAAAAATCTGTTATATTTGATTATTTTTGACGTAAGGTTCAATATGTCCACATAATCGTGTGATAGCCTTATTTCAGTGTCCAAATCCTTCGTTTGAGATGGGGAAAAAACTTCATGGTAAAATTTGACCAAGGGAGATAACTCCTGTAATCCATTTAATTTCTTTGTTACTGATTTTGTAACTCTCAGAAACAATTTTATATTTGTGTCATTATGTTTGTTTGCAGTTTCGGTTTGTTTAAAATTGTGTTTTATTATTGTTCATACAAGCCATATCGGTCTGATAGCTTGTTATAAAAACGGTAACATTACACTGAATGTCGTATTTGACTGGACTGGATTCACTTGACTGTATGACGGCCCACTGATGCGGAGAATTTATGAAGGTTGTTAACCCAGGCTCAAAACTCCTTCTTTCCTTCAGAGATAAATTTGACCCGATTTACCTGGATGGTAAATACAATGGGAATTCTTTAACAACAACAACATTAATGGTATCTACAGAATACTTGGACTAGCATCGTCTTTGTAATTTGTTCGGTAACAGTTCAATAAAATGGCTTGTTAAAACATATATTACATTGGAACATTTATGCAGTAAATGCGATATAAATACTCAATATTATGGTTTTGTGAAAAAGCGAAGGAAGAAAATGCTGAATTGGCGACACAACTATTTCGAAGACAGCCAGTAGAAGGTTATAATTCGTTCTGATCACAAATATGTATAAGTTAAATGGTAGGTTTTCAATCATTGACAACTTGGACTTATATTAGACTAAAACAAAGAATAAATAAGATGGAAACTTGGTGCAACGAAGATTTTTTTTTTCAAACGTGCTCCTTCAATCTGTTTAGTTTTAAACGGAATATCACTAGCGGTTATTTACCAGTATTGTCTAAAATTCTGAGTACGTTTTTTCGCGACAAAAGTACATTGTGGATGCTTAATCGAGAAAATATTTCACAATATTTCACAGTGACTCCAGTTTAACAGCTAACATATTTTTGAAAATTTAGAAAATTCAGGTCCCAGGAATGGTGAATCTGGGACCCATTTCACAATAAATAAGATACATTTGGGATTTGAGGTTGCTTCGCACATATAACTACGCTGCTCTGTTTATGGCCCTGTCTCCATTTTCTCTGAATATGTGTGTGGTATTAAATTGGTTAGGGTCACCCCACACCTTCCAATATAAGCATGTTTTGACGAATATTTCATAATTCCGGTAGTGAACTGAATCTTTATGATAAGAAAAATATCCTTATAATGCCGCTCCAAATCCTGGGATAGTTAGAATGAGCAAAACATTTCCTGAAATTTCGCTTTCTGCTAAAAATTGACTATGCTTGAATTCTGGCAAAAATGCTATCTTTGTTTCCTTTTTCTCACGTGGAATCCTTGCACCTACTTCCCAAAACTATCTGTTTAAGAATTTCATATTCAGTAAAATTGTTTAGCCTAGGTTATTCACAAAATCGTGTTTTTTGCCGAACTGTGGCATTTTTAAATTACCCTATATTTCTATAAGTATGATCCTGAAATAAAATTTTATTATTTGAGACATCTTTCCATGTTACAGACTAATTATTGGTAGCAAGTTTTCAAAGGAAATACACAAGAAAAGTAGCTAAACGTGCGCGTTTGTGTTTTTTTAAAATAAATTAATTTATGCAAAACCCTGAATGTAAACTCGTCAATGTTTTTTTCCAGAGATGCGAATAGATATTAGTGTCATATTCCAAATATCAATTTCTCATTAAAGGTGCATTCGATCGAGATAATATCAGATATTCGTACAGCGAACTATGACGGTTGACCCTAACCTGTTAAATGGGAATATCCAAATGTTCTTCGAGAAGGGAGTGAATAGCATGATACTACACTAGATATTGTAGCATGAAATGCAAAATCTGGTGATTTCATCAAGTGACTCCAAGTTAATGAGCTTTATACTTGAATATTTCCAGAGTTATATGTCCAAGCTCTATAACAGTGTTAATGTATAGCATTATGCACTAGAGTTGATTTTTGTAACTATTAATAAGTTCAGAAATAGGGTTACCATAACTACCGGATATTATGCCAATGACTTTATTTTGAAAGTTATGTGGGTTGAAATTTTAATAACTGCATATGCAATAATAACGGTCCATGCTATACATTTTCATTGAGCTACCTTTTCTGAAATAAAATGCCTGGATACCAGTTGCCATGGTAACCATATTTATTAACCTATTTGTACCTATGTCACATTCAATCAGATGTAACCTCAGTGCTAACGAAATGCGGACAAATCAAAATGCTAAGTATTACAGAAAAGAAGATATCCCATCATTTACATACCAAGGTTGCACAAAACTAAACAAAATTTGAAGTGCAATATCTCGACAAGTAGTTAAAATATTTGAATGAAATCTCTTCAGGCAACTTTGATTCTACAAGGGTGTTTCCTCATTAATGACGTAATGTCGTGGATCTGAAGTGTTTACGTCGTATTATATCGCGTCTCATCTTGTAAATGACCTTACCATTAAAATATGAGAGACGAAATTACGTCAAAAACACTTCAGCGTGACTTAAACGGTAAAGATGTCTGTAATGTTTAGACCTAAATAATTTTGATAATTATATAGAAATAAAACCTCGTATTCATACAATACCTCATGCACACTGCCTCATTTCTGAAAATTACATAATTTGAATTCAGCTGTTCGATTTACAATTATTTAGAGCACTAATTAGTCCTATTATGTTTTTATTTTTAATTTTTGTATTGCAGATAATGACCAGTGATTTTTTCACCATCTCTTGATCTCATATGCTGATAGGCATTGCTTGGGCAGTGGACAGTGGAATGAATCTAGATCCCTGTGGGCATAGGAAGGACAATGTAAACACAATTGACGGTGGAAATTCTGGGTGCATGAAACATGTGGTAGAATATTTTACTTTATGAATTGTATTGATCATGAAATGAAATAAATTAAAACATTATTAACATTATTATCTGGTCGTGTAATTACGTAGTTGGTTTTAATAAATATGCAGACGGAATGCCTTACGAAGCACTAGTAACAAATATCAACAAACATACTCTCCTCGACATAAACCCATTGACTGTTCATACGAAGGAGGACATGGTATAAAGAGCACTGGTAATAAATAGATATCTGACCACTTTCCGTATTGCAAAGTATCACTGGAAACTGGACTCGACGGTGGGTATAACCGAAACCTTCACAAAGACGCACGTCTTCCCTTTAAACATATTACAACCGCGCGCGCAGGGTGACAAAAGTGCGTAGCTTCATAAACGCTGTGGTATCGGCACCGAAATCGGCATATTGTCATGATTGAGATACCGGTACAGAGACCAGCAGAGGTTGTGAAGCAGCACCTTTTGTCTATGTATATGGGTTGGTTTCTTGCACAGCGCAACAATGAACACACCATGGCGGTCAACCGGCTTATCCGTTCTGCCTCACCAAAAACAATTTATCTACAAGCGACCAAGGTGAGCGACCAAGGTGACATTGGGCGAATGTTTCAAGGAGATATTAATATTACATTTGGGCCCGGAATGACAAAATACATCTCTCAACACCTGCATATACGAACTTTCACAATATATCCAGATCTCTGTCTTTTACATGTAAATCTTCGTCATTATTAGGAGGTTCCACTGTTAAACTGGTATCTGCCACTTTGTTCGATTTTAATAGTTTTGTTACACGGTGTTCTTTTCTCTTGACACTGCTATGTCTAGAATTAGAACTATTCGAATTGTCGGGGGAACCAGAAGTGGAAGCTTTCCCTGTGCTTTCGTTACTACTGGTACTTTTCCTACGGGATGTCACCGTACCTGCCGATGCCATGGAGGCCCCGGAATGGCCGGAACTACCCGAGCCACCTGAGTCCGGACTCCCACGAGGAGGAGTAGATTTTGGGCCTGGTGGTGACGTGGGTGAAATTATAGCAGTCTCCGGTATATTCTCTAACGAAGTCCTGTGGGGAGAAGTAGGTTGGGAACTCTTTGGTGATTGTCCCACACTGTTGTTTTCCGTACTGCTGTTAAAAGTGCTGTATCTAGAGTTAGGATATGTGGACACTCGTGAAGAACAAGGGGACGAGGATGGGGAAAACAACCTTAAGACTTCACTGATTTGATCGTCTATTCGATTGATTTTATGGCTTAAATGTTCCATTTCCTCTTTCATTTCAAGGCGAATGTCATAAAGCGAAGTGAGCATCTGTTGCTCCACGGCTGACAAGGTACTTCCGCTGGAGGCGACGGTGTCACGTGTTGTGGAGGAGTCGCTTCCGTCTCCTATCTGATCTAGTTTTACATCACTCTTCAGAATACCACTGTCAGTGGAGTCAGTTTTCCGAAGATTTGTTTTTGGATTTTGTTTTTCACCTTCAACATTTTCTTGGATGATGGGTTCTTGTTGTTTCGCCATAAACTTACCCCATTTAGAAGTGGACTTTAAGGCGGGTTTTGGGGGTTCAGTGGGTTTCACACTTTCTTTGGAACTGTTGGACACACTGTCTGGTATATTGTTATTACCGTTTGTCGGATTTTCTGCTCGACTGGCTAAGCCGCCGCCTAAAAATTTTCCCCACTTGGAAGTTCCACCCCCAAGTCTCGGGACTGCCGAGAACTGAGATGAACCCTCCGATACATTAATCACACGAGTTTCCGCCTTCGAGCCAAGCATGGACGTTGTCACTCGACCTCTTTCCGGGTCCTGGTTAGATGACGTATTTTTGGACTCGCTGACTTTTCGGAAACGAGAAATGAGTTTACGCACGGGATGATCACTCGCTAGTTCCAATGGTGGGTCGTTTTTCCTCTTTTCTGCCAGTTCTTTTTCCTTTTTCACATCTGCAACTTTTCTGAAGATCAGCTGTAAGAATAAGGAACATTAGTTGTGCATCAAATGTTTTTTTTTTTACCTTTTTCAACTTTGGATGAATCTTAAGAAATATACCCATACCCAATTATAAATCATTTAAACAGTTTCAAAAATTTAACTATCAGCGACCAAACTGGCCCAACATGACTCGCCCCGCAGGACATTGACCTGCGATGTCGTTGTGCACATGTTATGGTAAGAATAGGCCTCAGCTCCCCAGAGAGCTTGTCGTAAGAGGCGACCAACTGAGCCACCCTTGGGGTTCCAAGGTGTGAAAAGGAATAGGACCCCACCCGTGTGGTTCCCGGTTGTGAAAAGGAATAGGACCCAACGTCGTGATATGACGGAAATATAGTCGAATCATATTCACTCACTCACTCACCCAAAATGACTCTTGGAAGATAGCAAGCGCGAACCATACCGTTTTCCCTTATAAACTGATAAACTGAATATCAAATCATACGATTGTTAATAAAAAGACGTTGATCTCCATGATCAGCTGACACCCACGAAGCCTTGTCAATCGAGGGAGGGGATATTGGGGTACAGTGGGACATGGTGCACAATGGGACAAGCCGTCTCCTATGGTTACACTACATTATTATCAACAGAAAGCTACCACCTTCATACAAAACAAATATTGATTACAAGTGGAAACTATCATTGGTATAAATAAATAGGGGCAAAAAATGTTTTTGAGCAGTCCAAGTAAATTTTTAGGACTGAGGATGATATTTTGTTTGATCAAGTTTTCAGCAGTACTACAGTATTACTGTTTTGTTACTACAGAGAGATGGTGGACAAAGGTACAACTTAATTATATCGATTTATTATCGCAGATGTATGTGTTAGTTGTTTTCATAAAACGGGATATATATTTTTTGCCGGAGCAAACTCGGACAATAGTAATCAAATGGTGAAATTTACTTTCATTCTAAAATGCTATCAAAATGCACTGTTTTGTTTCCCAGATAAGTGATAATTCTATCGGATTTCATGAGTTTTACTAACACTTGAGAATCACATTTTTTCTCTCTTAAATTTGGCCCCTGAAAAATATTTTATGTAAAGCAGGGGTCTAATATTGCTCCTATGAAACATATTAGTATACACTTGATTTAAAATCTATTATGATTATTGTCCCACCGCATCCCAGAGGGTGTCCCAGTGCACCCATATCCGGGGAAAACTGAGACACTTCTTTCAGAATTCTGAAGAAAAGTATAAGAGATATTTCAGTTTTTTTGGTGAGGTTATGTCATATTATAACTAGAGCGTAGACGGCTACTCTAGTGGACAATAATAGCCGCGATTTTTGCAAAAAGGTGAAAAATGTCCCAGTGTACCCCAATCGGGCATATCGGGTATATTCTCTCCCAATCATCGCACTCCTTATTCGGTGATGCATTAAGTTCGGATGCAGTTATTCTTCGAAGAAATTCTTTGAAACAAAACAGAATGCTACGACATCAGTTAACTAAAAGATTCCCTAATATAATGTGAAACCCCTCATGAAAAATACCACTTACCCTGTGACGGAGGTTGTAGGTTAGAGTGAGATTTCGAGAGAATGAGTTGGCGAAGGCGTGATAAAATTCCAGCACTTCTAATAACCTGTCACGTTTGATGATATGTAAGTCACAGTAGGTTAAAGCACGAACATTTGCTGTAGACTGGCCAACTGTGTGTTCTTTCCAGAAATTATCGCCGAATACATCTCCTTTACCTATGAAAAAACGAAAAATTTAAATATATAGATGTACAATGATGTTGGCGAACAAACAATACCTCAGATACCGGTACCGGATAACTAACCAAATCATATGGTGTTCTATTTGGGCCAAGTTTGCGTCGCATGGCGACTTTTAGAAACTCGCCACTCGCCACGCGCCGTGGGCCTCTCCGGCGCGCGGCGACTGGCGACTTTTTGCTATCTCTTAACCTGCAAAAACTCGCCAGTCGCCACCCGCCGTAAAACACGGCGAGTTTCGCTCTATCTTTTAACCTGCAAAAACTCGCCGCGCGCCACTCGCCGGATGAACCACGGCGCACGGCGACTGGCGACTTTTGACTGTAGTGAAACTCGCCACTCGCCACGCGCCGTGGACATCTCCGGCGCGCGGCGACTGGCGACTTTCTGCTATCTCTTAACCTGCAAAAACTCGCCAGTCGCCACGCGCCGTAAAACACGGCGAGTTTCGCTCTATCTCTTAACCTGGAAAAACTCGCCGCGCGCCACTCGCCGGACAAACCACGGCGCGCGGCGACTGGCGACTTTTGACTCCTGGAATTCTCAAAACTTTTTCTGAAGTGCGCATGCCCGAGGAGCATCAATTATGCAGTTCCAATATCATAAATCACACTCGCGATCTCATAAAATTTGAGGAAGTAAAAAAAAATATGGAAACTGTTGAAAGAAATGTCTTTTCATCTTTAAAAATAGGGTCTTGATAGTTTGTAGGGTTTGTGATACAGGAAATATCAACCCAACAAAGAGCCACTATATGGATTAAAACAGCAATAAAGGATCTCTTATACAAATATATCGCCCGTTTTTCACATAAAACTTACGAAGAGAGAAATTCAATCATCCAGAGAAAATGTTAGCATTTTTTCTTACTTTTTTAATCAATATGACGATGACGCTCTATTCGCTTTCTTAATATTTCATACAGCATATTAGTTGACGTTGCTTTTATCTTGTAAAACAAAATTCCCGCGTCGAGTGCTTTATTGTATCTTAAATAAGGAACAGTTTCAAAGCGATTCATTCTGAATTGAAAACGATATGCTGTTTTATAAATATATATAGGCACTTATAAAAAAAAAGGTTCAAAAAATGATTGAAAACTTTTTAAAATATACCAGCAGATAATAACGAGAGTATGCAAGTTCTGCACAGAAACGGATAACGAGTATTTTAATGAAAAAATATCTGCACATTTGACAAAATTAGATTGCCCTATATGCGTATTGCATTAAAAAGAACTTGTTTCAAAAAACAACTATATTAATTATTACAGATAGCTTACATCTTCAAAATTAGTCACATAGCATCAGATGTAGCTGGAGAGTTCATTCATTAGAAATTATGTATATTTATGCACGAGGAAGAGAATTAAAATTAAATTAAATGACAGCACGTTTCGAACAAAATATTCCGATAATTGATGCTCCCCGGGCATGCGCACTTGAGAAAAAGTCCTGAGAATTCCAAAAGTCAAAAGTGGCGCGCGGCGAGATAGAGCGAAACTCGCCGTGTTTTACGGCGGGTGGCGACTGGCGAGTTTTTGCAGGTTAAGAGATAGCAGAAAGTCGCCAGTCGCCGGAGAGGTACACGGCGCGTGGCGAGTGGCGAGTTTCACTACAGTCAAAAGTCGCCAGTCGCCGTGGTTCATCCGGCGAGTGGCGCGCGGCGAGTTTTTGCAGGTTAAAAGATAGAGCGAAACTCGCCGTGTTTTACGGCGGGTGGCGACTGGCGAGTTTTTGCAGGTTAAGAGATAGCAAAAAGTCGCCAGTCGCCGCGCGCCGGAGAGGTCCACGGCGCGTGGCGAGTGGCGAGTTTCTAAAAGTCGCCATGCGACGCAAACTTGGCCCAAATAGAACACCATAAAATCACGATTAGCGGTTCCTTTTCCCATTCAGTCGGATTTCCAGTCCACCTGGAAAAAAGTCTGCTTTCTTCAAGTTGTACATCCCGACGGACCAATGGACCAAAATAGTAGTAGTGGCGACACTATGGCAATTCACGCACACGTAAGCAAAACATGACCCTCCATACACGTCACCACTGAAGATGACACACAATGCTCACACTTCCATGAACCTGCAGAAACTTTTTTGAATAAATTCTTGATTGACAGAAATATGATTAAAATAGTTTAAATTCTTACTCATTTGCGTCAGTTTGCGAAGATTTCTCATAGATATATCCCGTGATTGTTTTAATCATCTTATCGATTTAGTCGTTACCAGAAAAAAAAAATAAAAAAAACAAACAAACAAACAAGCGAAACAAGTGCGGTATTAAGAGAGGAGGAAGGATATTATATTCCACAGACAATGATAATAATCGTAACTTACTTAAAATGGCGACAACTTCGTCGTCTTGGATAACTTCCAGAGAACCCGACACGACGAAGCAGAGGGCGTCGAGACTTTCGCCTTGATGAAAGATGAGATCTCCCGGTGCACTGTGAGACATATTGAAGTGCATGGCCAGTGCCCTAAGACAACCGTCACTCGCTAGCCGGAAGGCTGGATGTTCGCTGAACACCTTTCGATTCAGGTGGACACATATATCGGCCTTCATATCTTTTGGGCAATAGTTTAATACCTATGAAAATGGAACGAAAAATTTCATTAATAATGATTGGAACAGAGAATAGAATGCTTTAGCTGTGTTGGCTTGTGGTGATTTTGGTATAGGGTACTCAGATACAGGCAGAGCAATTCACCGTTAATTTCGATGCCAGCAATGTCCGAAGACAGCAATTGATTGAACAGCATGAGCTGTGATTGTTCTGATTGTAATGTCAAATTTGAGCCACTCCGATCATCTGCGACGACTGATTGATTAAGGGGTTATAGAAAATTCAATTTATCCGGAAAGATATATATGTATCACGTCGCTGTCTATCCATACACTCACAATTTTATCTAATTTATTATTTGGCCGTATTTATTACTACACGTACGTGTCCCACGTACAAACATGAAGGCAGGGTTAGCAATCAAGGTAAATCTTCGAAGCATTCTACTTCGATACCGGTGAAAAATAAAAGACGGCCCAGTAGAAAAGAATGCCTGATTCGACGTAATAACCTAGATAAGACAGTTTTCACTGATTTCTAACTTTGGAACGGATTTTTTTCCCTGAAGAAAAGCATATTAAAAGGGACGTTATGTCCTGGGATATTTTGTGCTTTTACTGCTGCACTGTACATTATTAGATATAGTGCCAGGACCTAAGGGCAAGCTATTGGTGTAATGAAAGAGACATTCATATTACAATTACTATTTTCTCCGCTAAAAGTAATTTTTCAATGTATCCCAGAAAGGGGTCAAACAGGTTAGTATTTTCCTTCTAACTAGTTGCCGATTTGATAGCTTGTGTCAGTTCAGTGATTTTTTTCCTCACTAATCTGTTTTTATGGCAAATAGAAAACTACATGAGGTGTGACTAATGACATAGGGATCCATGGTCTGTTTGATATTCGGCATAAGCTGAACTTTCCCGGGTTAAACGCCGATAGTAGCTTTTGATCCATTGTGCGTTTGTACAAGCTGTGGCGATTCAATCAAATTAAATGAGTCTTATTTCTGTCCGATATGTGTTACGCAATTTTAATATTTAAGCTTTGCTGTTTTGTTGCTGGAAAAATAGGAGGGATGGTGATCCTTCATTAAAAAAAAATTACATACACATATAAACTTTATCGGAGAAATAAATTTCTGTTTTTGGAGTTTCATAAACATTTTAGTAGGACTATTTATTATTTATAAAATTGATATATAATTCGGCGTTTCATAAACTTTTAGCAGTTTTTGTTATTTATAAAATTGATATATATTTCAAACAAATTCGTGATACACAGTGGATACGCGGGCCCCGGTCGTAACTAAGACACGGAATGAATCTCAGTCACTCCTTGATTGGACAGTGATCAATGCACTTCTGGTCACCCTCTCCCTCATTGGGTAAGCCGGAATATAATGCACATCCAGTGTTTATCGCTATTATCATGGTTATAAAAAATAAGCGATATAATCGATTCCAAATATTGTTTGACATGATGATTAAGCACTAGCACTTAGCCAAATTGATTTGCTGCTAAAGTTATAAAAATCCACAGAACTTACTTGAAAAGACCGAGTAAATTGGTAGTATGAACTACTTGTGCAGTCCCATACATCGACAACGGCTATAGGAAATCAAAAACCATTAAAAGTACCGGTACGATTATAGATTTCAGCCTTTCATTAAGTTGATGCTCAGCCTATAATCTTGACAAACTGTGGTGAAGTACTCGGGATGAAGTATATGAAAATTACACGACGATCGTTAGTAAAAACATCAAGGATGTGTTCCATTGGCCTATCTGGGAGATTATGGGCGCAATTATATTATTAATCTTACACATACATTGTTAGAATGGTTGGGTACAGACGTGGCGTACCCACAATATTTATATTAAAATTACACAAAAAAGTTTACCCAAAGTTTGAGCATGGCTGACCAGCCACTGAACCTGACCAATGAACCCGCACCATGGTCAGTGAACCTGGCCAGTGAATCTGACCAATGAATCCGCACCATGGTCAGTGAACCTCCATGGTCAGTGAACCTGACCAATGAACCCGCACCATGGTCAGTGAACCTGGTCAATGAACCTGCACCATGGTCAGTGAACCTGACCAATGAAGCCGCACCATGGTCAGTGAACCTGACCAATGAACCCGCACCATGGTCAGTGAACCTGACCAATGAAGCCGCACCATGGTCAGTGAACCTGACCAATGAACCCGCACCATGGTCAGTGAACCTGGCCAATGAAGCCGCACCATGGTCAGTGAACCTGACCAATGAACCCGCACCATGGTCAGTGAACCTGACCAATGAAGCCGCACCATGGTCAGTGAACCTGACCAATGAACCCGCACCATGGTCAGTGAACCTGACCAATGAAGCCGCACCATGGCCAGTGAACCTGACCAACGAACCCGCACCATGGCCAGTGAACCTGACCAATGAACCCGCACCATGGTCAGTGAACCTGGCCAATGAACCCGCACCATGGTCAGTGAACCTGACCAATGAACCCGCACTATGGTCAGTGAACCTGGCCAATGAAGCCGCACCATGGTCAGTGAACCTGACCAATGAACCCGCACCATGGCCAGTGAACCTGGCCAATGAAGCTGGTCATTGAACGTTTAAAGAAAGTCTGTGATGATTGGCTGTTCTTCCAACTTTTCTCCACAAGCCAAGGACTACTGGATGGATTTACTGATGAAAATTTGATGACAGAGCGGAATGTGGAAGGTCCATGGTTACACTTTAAATATGATTCTCTGTTGAAAAAAAAACTCATAAAAGATGGTACACGACGAGTTGAAAAATTGAATATTTAAAAATTTTCCGTATTTTTAGGAAACCAGACATACTGTGAACATAATAAATATAAAGATACTGATTAATATTATAATTATGGTAGATGTTTGATATAGCGGGTATGAGCTATTTCTTCTAAAAAGAGGCGCAAGAGATCCCATGTAGTCTAAAGGACCACGGAAACCATTTTTTTTTCAAATGAAGACGTCTCTTGCAATAATCTCGCTACCATGTCGAAATAAATTTAGTTCTGACCGTCCTTCAAACTCAAAAGTAAATAACTTATGATTTATAGAATTTGCCCTTTCGCTGAACAATTTCAAGAGACAATACCACAACAATATATTGTTTATTCTGATATATTCAGTAAATAGCGCCCTGCATTCACACGGTGAAACTTGAATCTTCGCACCCCTGCAGTACAAAATACATGTACATATATTTACCCGTTTTCATATATTTTTGCGGTTATCTTTCTTTCAGTTAAACCGCCTTGAAGTGTTTGTAATTTGTACACATCACAATGTCAATCTATATTTCAACAATTTACAGAGCAAAAACTATAACATTCAAGGGTGGATCTACGGGGGGGGGTTCAGGGGGGTCCGCCCCCCCCCCGATGAAACCTCAAAAGAAAAAAAAATAAAGAAAAAAATCACCGAACCCTGGGATTCCACGTAGAAATAATGTCTTGAAATGATATGTAAATTAAACGAATGTGGAGTATCTATATATGTGTATTAAACAGACCATCATCTATTCATATGTATCTAAAATCAGATATTAACACCGCGAGCGCACCACGTGTAGTGGTGTGTTATAGGCCTGTTTTGTTTGTGTCAAACCAGAAATTCAAATGGAGTCAGGCATGTTATTCAATATCGATGCGTGTTTATGCGAAACAAAAGTAAAAATGGAGCCATAAATCTACATACATGTTCAGATTTATTTCCGAGAAAACGCGTAAAACGCATCTCCGGCGACCTGGGACCCCGGAGCTCCCGGGGCCTAGGCGGCCCCTGCATGGACACTCGCCTGTCGGGTTGTGAGGATTCTCTTATTATAGCTATGTGTAAATGATTCGGTAACAAATTGGTTCTAGTGTTCCATGATGAAAAGGTCATCGTTTTTTGATGCGTTATATATAACTAGAAAGTCGAATGGATTTTTTTCAATCTCGATGCGTGCTTAAAAATGCGAAACAAACGTGAAAATAGAACCATAAATCTGCATTCATGTTCGAATCCATTTCCGGGGAAACGTTTAGGATTTCGGAGCTTTCGCGGGCCTAGGCGGCCCCTGGACCCTCACCTGTTGATCTGTGAGAATGTTGTTGTTTTATCTTTGTGTGAATGAATTGTATCGGCAGGCGTATTGGTTTCCTATCCATGAATTAAAAGTCTTTGTATGTGTTAAAATATAACTAGAATGTCAAATGGATGCAGGCATGAGGTGGGATTTTTTTCAATGGAACCATCGTGGAAATGGAACCATAAATCTGCATATATTATGATCAGTTTTATTTCCGGGAAAACGCTCAGAACGCGTCTCCGGCGATCTAGGACCCCGGAGCTTCCGGGCCTTGGGCGGCCCCTGCACCCTCGCCTATTGGGTTGTGATAGTCGACCCCACTATCAACTTTCGCTGGATGCGCCCTCCACATTTACCAAGACAGAAAAAGCTAGAGGCCACGGCCACACTTGATCCCATCGGCCTAGTGTGAACTTGCCGTCCCTTTCACATGAGCAATATAAATCTCCGGTTTAGACAGATGAAGGGCATTCAATAAGAGGAAACAGAAGTAGTTGGGGGAAAAGCAGTCATGTGTTATTTGTATGGAAAGTTGGCTAGAGACAACTAGATATAAAAGGGGCGGACACCCACCAACCATCCGCTCTGATAAGAGGAGCATTAAAGTGACTCTCAATTATGTGTAAGGAAGTGTTCACATGTATTGTTGGTTAATGTAAAATGTTATAGTACGATAGGCCCAGGTGTATTATACAGACAAGGGACATATTTACCAAATACAATACGAAGCTGCGCATCTGAAAACCCCTCGGCTCTGGGCGCCAGCCACTCCTAATGTATTCAATTTGAAGCAAGACTTCACGAACACCAAGCAGTCAAGTGACAAATCTACAGATTATGAAAAATTTTGCCATTAGAAATGGCCTCGAACGTTTCCGTCCAATCAGAGAAACCGGTATTCATTACATAAGTCTGTTGATGCATCGATGATGTATACCAAATTTTACATCGAGCATTTGAAAATTAACAGAGATAGAGATCATTAATGATTTCGCATAAATTAAAGATGGCCGCCCATTCTTCCCGCCACTCAGAGAAACTGATGTGGTTATTCATTGCAAGTCTCTTCATACATGGATGCTGTATACCAAGATTCATATACAACACTGAAATGGTATCAAAGATATACATCATTAAAGATTTTGCATAAATTAAAGATGGCCACCAAGGTTTTCGCCCAATCAGAAAAACCAGAACTGTCTATTGATACATCGATGATGTATACCAAATTGTACATAGAGCACTTGAACGGTATCAGAGATATAGATCATTAATGATTTCGCATAAATTAAAGATGGCCGCTAATCCTTCCCGCCACTCAGAGGAACTAATGTGGTTATTCATTGAAGTGTCTTGATACGTCGATGCTGTATACCAAGTTTCAAATAGAACACTGAAATGGTATAAAAGATATACAGCATTAAAGATTTTGCATAAATTAAAGATGGCCACCAAGGTTTCCGCCCAATCACAAACACCAGAACTATCATTTATCGTAAGTCTATTGATGCATCGATGATATACACCAAATTTTACACCGAGCACTCGAACGGTATCAGAGATAGAGATCATTAATGATTTCGCATAAATTAAAGATGGCCGCCCATCCTTCCCGCCACTCAGAGGAACTGATGTGGTTATACATTGCAGGTCTCTTGATACATCGATGCTGTATACCAAGTTTCGTATAGAACACTTAAATGGTATCAGAGATATATATCATTAAAGATTTTGCATAAATTAAAGATGGCCGCCAAGGTTTTCACCGAATCAGGGAAACTGGTTTGGTCATTCTGTTGAAGTTTCTTGATGCAGCGATGATCTATACCAAGTTTCACACTGAACAGAGAAATGGTACCTAAGATACACAAGATTAATGATTTCGCATAAATTAAAATATGGCCGCCAAAGTTTCCAACCAATCAGGTCCAGATTCAATAGGGTTCTGGGCCATGAGCATATGAATGTGCAGTGCAAGTTTAGTGTGCCTAGGGTAAGTCGTTCTAAAGATATCTTGGTAACAAGAAAGCTGTGATGGTTTCGCATAAATTAAAGATGGTCGCCAAAGTTTCCAGCCAATCAGGTCCAGATTCAATAGGGTTCTGGGTCACGAGCATACGGATGTGCACTGCAACTTTGGTGTGCCTAGGGTAAGTCGTTCTAAAGATATCTTGGTAACGAGAAAGGTGTGACGGACAGACGGACAGACGCACAGACGGACAGACGAACGGACGGACGGACGTACATGACGACGACAATACCCTTCGGCCAAATTTTGGCCGAGGGGTAAAAACATGGGTCTGTGCCTGATAAATTGAAACCTTTTGGGGTTGCAATTATCCCAATATTGCAGACAACACACAAATTTCAGCTTCTGCCTAGATATATTGGAGATATATATGCTCAAAGACAATATATGAGGGTCGGGCGAGGGCTAGTTTGGGAGATAGACGGTGCGGCTCGGCGACCTGGCGATGGGGACATGCTCTCCTTGAGGGTAGTGGGAGGTGTGCTGACATGAAAGCAATAGAAAGCTCCCTGCACAAGAAACAACCACACTGACAACTGCATGCCATCATCTGTCAGTCTGAAAACCACAAGGTGGAATTCAATTCAATTCAGGAAATTGATCATATGCACAGCGTGCACCCAAACTTTAGGAACTCAGTTGTAATTAATATAGTAAGTTACATGTGTTGACACAAACGGTTCCTGCAGAAGCTTTAGGGTAAATCATATGTGAGATACAATTATTTGATAGCAAAATTGAAGGAAATGTTGTCCTTCATTTAAGATGATACGAAATTTAAAAAGGGTTCGGTACTGCGGGGATTTCCCCGCCAGTTAATTATTTCATATTATACTTCTGAAATAAAATATGGTTCATGCAAAAGCTTTAGGGTAAATCATATGATGTGGAATAGAATGATTTCATAGCAAAATTGAAGGAAATGTTGTCCTTCATTTAAGGCGACACACGAAATTCAAAACTAACACGGGCTCGGTACTGCGGGGATTCCCCCGCCACTTACATCACACGAGTGCTCATTCACCCCCATGGCTCATTCACCCCCATGTTGCAAACCTTGGTATTGGGTGCATGGATGTGATAGTGAGGTAGAGAGGTACTCCGGATTGTTGGAACTACCACACAATATGCTACCAAGGTTGAAGTGTGTAGCTGCAATGATTTGGTTTCTAAAGCATTAACATCATTCTGTGGATATTTTCCATTTGTTGCCATGGAAACTGCAAAAACACCAAGCACACAATAATGCTACCAAATTTGAAGTGTCTAGCTGCAATGGTTCTGTTTCTAAAGCATTAACCTCATTCTGTGGATATTTTCCATTATGCTGCCATGGAAACAGCAAAAACACCCAAATTTACCCAATTTCAATAGGCTTGTGCTTTACCACCCAACAATGCTGTATACCAAATTTGAAGTCTCTAGCTGCAACGGTTCACCTTTTAGATCGGTCACGTGTCCATGTGGATATTTTTCGTTATGTTGCCATGGAAACTACAAAAATCAACTAAATGCGCCCAATTTCAATAGGCTTGTGCTTTACCACCCAACAATGCAGTATACCAAATTTGAAGTCTCCAGTTGCAACGGTTCACCTTTTAGAGCGGTCACGTCGTTATATGGAAATTTTTCGTTATGTTGCCATGGAAACCACAAAAATCAACTAAATGTGCCCAATTTCAATAGGCTTGTGCTTTACCACCCAACAATGCAGTATACCAAATTTGAAGACTCTAACTGGAACGGTTCACCTTTTAGAGCGGTCACGTCGTTCATCCAGCCAGCCAGCCGGACAGAGTGACGACATGATCCCATCCGGCATATATGCCGATGGGATAAAAACCAAAGTATAGTACGGTTCAGAAATTGGTATGATAATAAACGCCGAATGATAGCTTTACCATGGTCTCTGGAGCTTGATTGACGGCCGACGCGCAGAGATGTACATCTTTACCTATTCTTGAATGACAGATGCCGAGAAAAGTGTACATTTCACGTTTCTATGGGAGAGAGCCAGATTTCATCTCTCCCTATTTCGATTCGATTTATTTCTATACATGGAACATACAGAAATATTAAAAGGTTCATATTAAAAACTACAGGACAAGACAAATGCATATACATACACATACATATAGATACATACATGTGCACACAGATAGAACATGGTACCTTAACAAGGCTATTTGGTCAAACCCAGTGTGAGTAAATACAATTTACCCGTATAATCAGTCATGTGGCAGGGATGCAATTTCGTTCCTTTGCTCTCTCGTTAAGCAGTTCATAGAAAAATTGCCCTATTATTGGCGAAAGATGCATTGGTGGGTTAATAAGAAAATAAAAATTTTCCAGATCCGTCAACTTAGGGAAATATTGGCAAATGCTACTTATGTTGTTATAAAATATATCTCTTAGTTTTTCGCCGCTAGGACATTTGCACAGGAAATGGAATTCATCTTCTACTGTTTTGTCGGTTGTTATACATCCCTTGCACAATCTTTTATCTCTGTCTATATTTCTGTATCTACCCGTTTCTATTTCAAGCCTGTGTGCACAAATTCTGAGTTTTGTTAGGGCCTGTCTGAAATTTCTGTTTTTAATGAATTGTAAGTAGTTTGCAATGCAGTAATTTTGTTCTATGTGCTTATAGTGGAGAAGTTTCTCCGACTCTTTCAACTTAAGTTGATAGTATTGTATATATTTTGCAGTTAGTTTATCTTTTACATTTGATGAGATTCTTTTGCGTTTTAAAGAGGAGTGCGGAAGCTCCTCTAACATGATATCATTTTTTTTCATGACACTATTTTTGATGGGAATAGCTGTGCCATCCAATTCCACTGATTTGGAGTGATTTGCTACAAAGTACTGCATCCCGAAGTATAGGTCTGTCAGCATTATCTTCAAGATGTGCCATATAATTTAGAACGTTTGTATGAATGTCGACAATAAGAGGAAATCGTCCAAGTTCTCTTTTACATGCGATATTGACTGTATTTTTACCAACTTGAAGATTTAACTAGCAGAACTTTGTATGAACTTTCTCAAATGGTTCAGATTCAGTTAGCATAAAAAATTTGTTAAGGTCGTTGTTTTGTAATTTGGTTAGGAGTTCTGAGCCCCAAATTTCGGAATTGTATAAAATTATTGGTTTGACAAGGGCTTATGTCAAAAAGCTTATTGTATAGTTCAGGTGGTGGATTTAGACCAGAAAATGTTTTGTGTAATTTATACATAGCTTTTAGACCTTTCTTTTCCAAGTCAGTTTTTGTTTGGGAAAAGTTTCCATTAGAATTGAGTGTACAGCCAAGATATGTGTAACTGTCAGCCATATGGATTTCTGTAGAACCAAAATGAAAAGAGTTTGTGTTTACTTTGTTTTTTCTTTTTTGAATAACCATACAGTTTGATTTAGTTGAATTCACAGTAAGATGCCATTTTATACAGTAGTCATATAGTATATCAAGACAATTTTGGAGACCTTGAGGTGTTTCTGACATGATCAATAAATCATCAGCCCATAAGAGATGAGAAAGACTTTCTCTCTCCAGAGTTACAGGTAGACATGTTTCAGCTGGGAATACCAGATCATCTACAAATAAGTTGAACATAGTTGGACTAAGGTTATCGCCTTGCTTAACACCCTTTTGAGACTTGAAGGCACTCGTAATACCACCATCGATTTGTACTGCTACATTGTTTTGGTGGTACAGAGATTTAATAATATTATAAAATTTTCCACCAATGCCAAGTCTAAGTAACTTTAGTAGGAGGCCATCTCTCCATACACAGTCAAATGCTTTCTGGAAGTCAATAAAGCATAGATATACTTTCTTATTAAGTTTTTGGACATATTTGTTTACAATAGTTTTAAGAATAAAATGATTATCAGCAGTACGTCTGTTTTTACGGAATCCTGACTGATTGTCAGAGATAAGGTTATTCTCATCCGTGTATTGGTTTAGTCTGTTGTTTAATATGCTGGAAAATAATTTTCCAAGACAACTGGAGATAGTAATACCTCTATAGTTCTTTGCGTCAAGTTTATCTCCTTTCTTATGAAGGGGTTTGATATATCCTTCCGCCCAAGATTGTGGGAGTATTCCACTATCAAAAACTGCGTTGAAAAGTTTTGCAAGGGGTGACAATATGATGTCTTTCCCATATTTCAACATTTCATTTGATATACAGTCGAGGCCGCAAGATTTTCCGATTTTCAAATTTTTTAGGGCCTGGATGATTTCTTTTGTTTTTATATGACTATCCAAAATTGAAGTCTTTTGATTTTTTTCTCTTGACTTTAACTCGCCGAGTAGTTCTTGGGATTGTTGATCTTGATAATTCAGAGTGTCAGAATTGAGCTCTTCGAAATGTGAAAACAGTTTTTCATTAAAATGTGGTGGAAGATCCAAATCATTTTTATTTTTTTCAATTAAGTTATTTATTATTTTCCAGTATTATTTATGACACACTGTAGTGGGTACTTCTGAGAACGTAAAGATTGAAATTCCAAATAAGATATTACTTCTGAAAATATGGTTCAAGTAACACGACGACTTTTGGGAAATGTATAGTTCATATTCTTGTCAGAAGGTTTCGATCCCTCAGAAAATCAAGCAAAAAGAGACGAGACAGTAGTACATGCAATTTTGCTATCGTGTTCCTCACAACGAAAACTTCATTCGATTGATGTGAACATGTATTTGAAGATCGGCTTACATCCTCAATGTTGTGTGCATTGACATTTACAGATTTTTACTACAAGAAAAATAGTTATTGACACTTTGCTGCAATCCATCCTCGTCAGAGGGATGATTCACGCACATCATGTGAAAAGTTTTGCCATTGTATGGTCAGCACAGAAAATATTAAGGTGAGTAAGTGAATAGGGTTTAACATCAAAGATTAAACCTACATGGGTACCTTAATTCGGAATCGCCTCTCCCTTCTGGTAAATGTTTTTTATATCTTCAGAATGAAACGAAGAAAAACGAAACCCCTACAAGTTCACTACAAGCGATAATTTTATAACCATTTGTATAAGCACCGAGGCAAAGCACTATGGGTAAGTTCAAAATCATCGGCGAGCACAGTCACTTGGTTGGCAGGGGGTGTCTTCGTCGATGTTGTTGTTGTTGTTGTGATTATATATATATATATATATTTTTGCAAGAATATAATTATTTCCCACCTTTTCATACACCACAATGACAGTATATGTCATAAAAATGCTTTCTATACGCCCTACATCGATCTACATACCCCTCCTCTACTAGATCTCCGTCTCTAATGACAAAGCAGGTAACATAATGTTAAAGCCGTATACCGACTTTCGCCACGAACCCCGGTACAGGGGGTGATTCGGGTGTCTGCAGACAACAAACAGTAAATGGATGAGCAGACGTGAACTATGGTGAAATCACGACGGGCGTGGAGAATGTCATGAGGTAAGTTCTCCTGCATTCGAAGCCGTTCGGCCTCGATTTCAAAAGTTTTCGGGAGTCTTTTGTCAGTTACTGGAAAACAGCCATATCGTGGAGAATGTATTACCGCGGACCCAACCTATAACCATCTCGGCCATCTATACGCGGTAAGACTGACCCTGGGATCGTGTGTATCCATTGCCAGCCTACTTTCGGCAACTGGGGGAGGGAATTTCCATAAATCAATACCACGTGACTTCGTCAGCCAATCAGCAAAAGTCTACCGACGTAACCCCAACGTAACTCGCCATTTTCGAGTCATGTGATGTCCTACTTGTTCAAAATTACAGATCCACCACACCTCTTGTATGATACGAAAGTTATTCATACCTATATATTTTGTAAGCCCAGGCAATATCTGTTTCAGCAGTGGTACGAAAGCCTGTAATTTATCAGATTTAACGAGTCTGTTCTCCGCCGGATGAAGGCCGAACAGAATCCGGTAATATACCGGATATCGCTCCGCGATAATGGAGACACACGATTCGCAACAACCTCCCCACAGCGCATGCTCCATTTCGCAAGCTCCAATAACATCCCTGCCTCCAATAGCGGAAGTTGACCTTTACTACGTTGCTATGACGTATAGGGGAAACCAACCAACGCACGGTTCAGTTTGAATCCGACCAAACAACTCCTTTAGTGTTGCACATGAGCGAACTACTTTTCATATGCTCTGTCCAGATAAACAGGGAAAATTATCTCCAGATAATTCTTTTTAACGCTAGGTCAACGGAGGTATTATGCAGACTTGAAAAGTAATCAAAATTTTCGTTAAACATCTATTTTACTATATATGATGTCACTTCCGGCGATGTGCGCGAAGGCCCCGAATCCGGTCCAAAAATCTGACTGGTGGCTGGGGTGTTATTAGACCCCCAGCGAGGTGGTTGGATTCGCAAGCCATCTTATGGATGCCGAAGTGTACGCAAATGACCGCGGACCGTGTACCGGGATTCGTGGCGAATCCTTTAACATTATGTTACCGGACTTGTCATTAGAGACGGAGATCTAGTAGAGGAGGGGTATGTAGAACGATGTAGGGCGTAGAGAAAGTATTTTTGTGACATCTACTGTCATTGTGGTGTATGAAAAGGTGGGAAATAATTATATTCTTGCGAGAAAAAAAAATATATATATATAATCACAACAACAACAACATCGACGAAGACACCCTGCCAACCAAATGACTGTGTCGGCGAGGTACTTGAAAACCACACCTCAAACCGCCTAGACCATGATATTCACACAAACAGACAAGCCACATGATAAATTACACTTCCGGCTCCAAGCGCATCACAAGGTTATTCCTTGTCAACTGTTTCGGAAGCAGAACTCGTTATAAGAGGCAGGTAAAAATCCAAACACGATATACATACACAAAATTCAAGTTCAATCAAGACAATAATTTAGGCTTCGAGAACCCACAAATGGATCTAAACTGCTAACTCACGAGCAGATTAACAAAAATATACCTGCGATATCCTATTTCATGCAATATGACTAAGCTCCAATTTTCCCGAGCCATATTCGATCACCACAGCGCAAATAGAACTCGCCATACTAATTAGTCTTATTAATAAGTCTTCGGGCGTTTCCTTCCTAGTAGCATTGCTTCTACTAGGCCGTGAGTGTTGTACTATGGAGATTCGTTATAAGACGCCCACAGAATGCCAGCTTCTATTGATTCAGCAGCCAACGCCACGGCGCACAGGGAACATAGTACTCACCTTGGCGGCGTCAATTCCTTTGGTAATGGCCCAGGTGGAGACTATGTAATCCATCACTCGCTCGCTCAGGGCCTTCGGTACGTCGTGCAGCTTCATAAATTCTCGGACACTGTTCAACATGTCGTGATAGCGGGCTGTGCTGGCGTAGAACTGTTGAAATATTGTCGTCACGTTACTGAAGATTGTGGCGTACAAAAGAGCTAGAATATAAAACAACAGAAAACCATGCAGTTGAACTTCGAGATTTATATCAAATCAGTTTAAAATCGTGGCATGATTGTAGGGCAAATCAAAATGAAGTAATACGTTGAGAGAAATTTTCCTATTAGCAAAATGTACAACATTTTGTAGTAACCTCAGAATAACTACAATGATTTGGGTGGTACGATTTTCGAATAACCTGAGCTAAGAGCATATGCATACAAATCCAAGATGGCGACAACAGCCAAACTTCATATCAAGCCACTCCACAAGTTGATTGGCAATCGATTTAGCCTATTCTATCTCAATATATAGATCACAATTGGAATCTACTGTTAACGAGTAAAGTCACTTGATCGCGGATATGTTATCAGTACACGGGTTGTCACATACTGGAACATACGAACATGCATCAAAGATGGCCACGGCGGATATTTTTGTATCATTGTCTTAAATGAAATATTGGTACAACATTGCTGATTCAGCATTCACATTTACACCTGTTTCTGTGTCAGTCGTGAAAATTCGGTAGCGCGATATACCAACATCATATAGGTATTCCAATGGGTAATAACTGCGCACCCTCTTATGCAGAAGGTCATTCAGACCAAGCAATTACATAAAGCCCGCTCCTTTACATTCACCAAACGTTATATAGATCTTCTTGCAGTGGAGAACCCTTATATAAACGACGCGGTGAAGCAGATTTAACCTTCTTCACTGGATTTGAAGGAGACTATTCGATTCACTTATATCTGTTGAAAAAGAACAACGGCTTTCTCTCACGTCGATTATACTACAAGAGCGACGATTACAATTTTGACGATGTAAATTACCCTTTCATGGATAGTAATATTCCTGAATATATGAAGTATACATATTTCGCATTGTAGCATATGCTAGATCTTGTCAAAACCTTGATGATTTCGATGTCAGGTGTTGGACAGTAAAATTCCATATGTCGTCTGGTTGTCAGACTTGACCACTGTATTACCATTTCCGTCCTACCATCTTAATGTATATCATGGGTCAAAGATGAGATGTTATAAGATTTCGTATCACACACTGCAATGCGAACTAACTTGCAGTCAATTCTCCAACAACTCAGTCCGTTTGAATATATTTATTGTATCCAAACAGACAAGAGTTGAGAATTACGAAAACTATAGGATACTTACAGCCACAGATCATCATAAAGATTGAGAATATCTTCTCTGACTCGGTGTTAGCCGCAACGTTGCCGAATCCCACACTGGTCATGCAGGACAAAGTAAAATAGAGGGCACTGAGATAGCGCATCGTTCGACTAGGCCCACCCTCGAGATCCGTGCTGCTCGAGTTGGTCCTAAAATACGGCGATTGGGTGATATTGGACAGAGTGTGTAACCAACCAAAGTTAATGCCTTCGTTTATTTCCGAATACCCTATGCTGTACCAAATACAAGCAAACCAGTGGGCAAATAACATAAAGACGAGGATAAGTAGAATTAAGACGGCTGCTCCGTATTCCAGGTAATGATCCAGCTTCCTTACAACTCGACCTAAGCGCAGCAACCGCACCACCTTCAGGGCGCTAAATAGAGTACTTATACCCTGGAAAATAAAGCAGAAAATATGTGTTACTCGGCTAATACATGTCGGTCAGAGCAGGTTGGAGTTGATATGACTTAGTTTACGTACCAATTCTAGATAATCATATAAACTGGAAGACGTCATCGCACATTCCAATTTGGGACATCATGTTGTCTTAATTGAAATATTGAAAAGTGTTCATTTTATTCCACAACTATATGAATATGGGTGCTAAAGACGTGACAATGGGGAAGCTATTGCGATTATTGACACTGATATTTCATGTGGGTGACGGGTTCGGGAGGACCTTCCCAGAAACTCTGTAACGGGTTCGGGAGGACCATCACAGAAACTCTGTGACCGGGTGGACGGGTTCGGGTGGACCTTCACAGAAACTCTGTGACGGGTTCGGGAGGACCTTCACAGAAACTCTGTGACGGGTTCGGGAGGACCTTCACAGAAACTCTGTGACGGGTTCGGGAGGACCTTCACAGAAATTCTATGCCGGGTTCGAGAGGAGCTTCACAGAAACTCTGTAACGGGTTCAGGAGGACCTTCACAGAAACTTTGTGACTGGGTGGACGGGTTCGGGAGGACCTTCACATAAACTCTGTGACGGGTTCGGGAGGACCTTCACAGAAACTCTGTGACGGGTTCGGGAGGGCTTTCACAGAAACTCTGTGACTGGGTGGACGGGTTCCGGAGGACCTTCACAGAAACTCTGTGACTGGGTGGCCGGGTTCGGGAGGACCTTCACAGAAACTCTCTGACTGGCTGTTCTTCCAGTCCTTTCTAAAAGTCAATCAAAATACTCAATTCCAATTACAATTGTGACCAATCAAATGTTTTGAAGCTGAAAGATATCCCTGACCCCTTCTAATGTGAGGTCAAAACGTTAGAAATACTCCGTACATACCGTACTCGAAGGGTTAAGTTCAAAGACTTTCCCCCATGACCAGAATCCTCAGTCATAGTAGGTATGAAATGACGTTACTGCGCATGTGACAAGTTAATGTTTAGCAAGGAGCTATTGGTTTAGTGCCGAGAAGAAAATGTCAACAAATGGATCCTTGCTTAGCCTTGAACGGCCAATGATGGCGATCATGCCGCAAGTTGTCCATCTGTGGGAAACCATATCATCAGTACACGCTCATATATCTTCCTGATATTTTGGATTTATCTCAGACAATACTTACATCGTCCACATACTGGAAAGCGTTGAAGACGTCATAAGGTAAACAGGAGAGCAAGTCGATCACAAACCAGCTCTTTAGGTAATTCATCCGTATTATCTTGGGGTCTGAGATCACCTCACCACTCGGACCCACGAACGTCGTATGGAAGTTCAAAATTATATCTATAAAAAAGACCACGTCCACTATGCTGTCCACTACCAATAGTGGTACCTGGTCCATTGTTTTGTTCTTGAAGGCCACATTATATGGTACCATGACAGCCGTATAAAACGTGAGGCTGAGTATGATCCAGTCCCATATTGCCTTGAATACACAGTAGTGAAGGATGATGTGCGGTGGGGTTTTCGGAGCTTCCTGACGGTACTGGGGAAGTACGTCAGAGTTCAAATTCATCATCTGAAATACGAGATAACAGAGTGTTTGTAGTTTAAACTGGTGAACATGGTACAAGTGTTATGTAGAGAATGAAATGTCATAATATTTTGTTGTAGTAACCACATTGGTTGCCACTATAAAACTAGACAAATTCAATACAAACTTTCCATAATATAAACATAAACATGGCAACAGTAAAATGTTAAACATTTTCGGGAATTATTTGTTCCAAATACAAGAGACTTAGCATACAGTTTACACTCATTAACTTGTCACGGAATCAATACCATGAAACCTGGACCCGCGGCCAGACTTGGTCAAGCAGACCTGACTAAGTCGCCGGTCCAGGTTTCACAGGACTGATTCCATCAAAAGTTAATAAGTGTTTTATTATACCGATTTTTGTTTAATTTTACGAGGCATCAATAAATCTTCAGTTCTATCGATGTGAAAGCCTCGGTGTTTTGCTGTTCCCATTTTGCAACAGTTCCTGTAAGTTTTCATCTGACAAATCCACGCATGAAATCCACGAAGTGGCCCCTCAACCATGTTTGCAGACGACGGTTGTACATACTCCTAACCTCAACCGCTTCGCCTGCATCGGCTGGTTCAATGAACCAAAATTATTAACTCGTCGCTGGCCTAAGTTTGGCCAATGAAATACCAGAACCCCCTAATGAGAATTCAAGAGGTATAACAAATATATTTATTTCTATAATTTCTTTAAACAAACCAATTTTCCCATCCTAATAATACAAACAATAATTTAAACGTGGCCATGTCAATTAAGAGGATTTTCTTTCAAAATAAGGACTCAATTATGTCTTTCCACTACAGCTGCCATCGTACGCGTGCTGGTCATTGGTGAAATGTGAAAACTAGCTACTTTTGAACTAAATAAGGTAGGTAGTGTGCTTCTGTCAAAGCCATTCTCAAAATGTTCACAAGAACAGAGACCATGCATGCAAAAAAGGTATACGAAAACTATTACCCACAAAAATTTCCCCAATCCTAATTTCTCTTTGGAAAAATATATCAGCGAATATGTCGAGGATATTAACTAGACCGAGCTACATCTACTCCGCCTGCGACGTATAATTCCTGACAGATTTTCGTGGCTAAGGATACCTACCCATGGATCACGAAAAATGAGCGACAACGCGATTGCGCGGGTAACTCATAAATTTCTAGGCAATGGCAATTGTAAGATTCAACTACTGGGTCTTAATTTTGCTAATCAGATTGTTTTGCACATGAGCGATAAATACTACAGACAGGTCATCGCCGTTTTCCCGAAACATCCTCACGATGACGTCATCGTACATTTAGATGACATGGGGAATCCCTTGAAAGATGGATATAATATATCATTTTTTAACTCGAAAAATTTTCAATGTAGGTTTCATCGTACAGGATAAAAACCCCAGGGATAACGTTAAACTAGTGACCGCTCTTCTCTCTAACACATAAGACCTTGTTAACAGTTATTACGGCTCTTCTCTCTAGCAAATTGACACAGTTTCGTTCATTTCTATACCTGCATGTGTGTGGATGTTTATAATGTCATATATGAACAAATAATCGAGTATCCAGGCGAAAACTCTTGCGGGTCGGCAGCTGCCTAACGAAGATCGAATCTGGCTCCTATATTCCGAAGAGCAACTTATAAACGACGATTGAGTATGACACATATATTCTGAGAAGCAGGTTATAACGACGATCGAATATGACACTTATGCTCTGAGGAGCAGGTTATAACGACGATCGAATATGACACTTATACTCTGAGGAGCAGGTTATAAAGACGATCGAATATGACGCCTAAATTCCTAGGAACAGCTTATAACGACGATCGAATATGACACTTATGCTCTGAGGAGCAGGTTATAAAGACGATCGAATATGACGCCTAAATTCCTAGGAACAGCTTATAACGACGATCGAATATGACACTTATACTCTGAGGAGCAGGTTATAAAGACGATCGAATATGACACTTATACTCTGAGGAGCAGGTTATAAAGACGATCGAATATGACGCCTAAATTCCTAGGAACAGCTTATAACGACGATCGAATATGACACTTATACTCTGAGGAGCAGGTTATAACGACGATCGAATATGACACTTATACTCTGAGGAGCAGGTTATAAAGACGATCGAATATGACACTTATACTCTGAGGAGCAGGTTATAAAGACGATCGAATATGACGCCTAAATTCCTAGGAACAGCTTATAACGACGATCGAATATGACACTTATACTCTGAGGAGCAGGTTATAACGACGATCGAATATGACACTTATACTCTGAGGAGCAGGTTATAAAGACGATCGAATATGACGCCTAAATAGGAACAGCTTATAACGATGATCGAATATGACACTTATACTCTGAGGAGCAGGTTATAACGACGATCGAATATGACGCCTAAATTCCTAGGAACAGCTTATAACGATGATCGAATATGACACTTATACTCTGAGGAGCAGGTTATAACGACGATCGAATACGACACTTATACTCTGAGGAGCAGGTTATAACGACGATCGAATATGACACTTATACTCTGAAGAGCAGCTAATAAAGGAAAGTATGAGGTGCTCTTTTGGGATCTAGTTAAACAGATGTGCCTTCCATTGTACAAGTATTACCATATTCACAAATTACATTCTCATCGAACAGAATATAAAGTAGATCATATGTTAGAAAAACAAACATGCACCATACAAAGTCAAGTTCACCATCATGCCGTCATGCAAACGGTTGAGACCGCCCTCAATACAACAATAGCACTGTCCTCACTACAACAATAGCATTTCTCTCACTACAACAATAGCATGGCTCTCATTACAACAATAGCATTTCTCTCACTACAACAATAGCATGGCTCTCACTACAACAATAGCATTGCCCTCAGGCCTCACTACAACAACAGCATGGGTCTCACTACAACCATAGCATTGCCCTCGCTACAATAATAGCATGGCTATCGCTATCACAATAGCATGGCTCTCACTGCAACAATAGCATTAATCGAACAAGATCACTACTCTAGCCTTTATGCAGCTGCGCTAGGTCATTCCTTTTGGATTAATTCCGCTACGGGTATGAACAGTTAGTACTGTATGTAAATATGAAGTTGAAATTTGAAACAGTAAAAGTAAGTTACTGTACAGTCATCAACTGTTTTGTTCCACCAGAAACTGCTCAGCAGGCCTACCATAAGAATACCACTTGGTATTGGTCACAAATAGTACCGCCTTCTGTAGAATGTATAATCATAAGGTACCATATTCAGCAATGGGTCGCACTGTCATTAGTTCTCTTGTGCTGATCAATTACTCGATAGAAATGTTCAGTGAAAAGTGACTACACATGCGCACACGCACACAAGCAAAGCTTAGCCAAGATGCAAGATGAAAATAAGGGAATACACACAACAAGCAAATATGAAAGAACGTTTAACTCATCCATATCATAATCAAGCGAGAGTATGTACAAATATATATGTCAGTAAGAACTCACAGGCTTAGTTCATGCAAAACTGACTTGAGATGAACGCAGGAACAACCACACCACCTTCTCAATCGACAGCTCTTTGTAAGTATCTTTATTTTGCGATGGTTAAGAGGGAAATATCTGGGCATTCAGTCTGATACTTCCTGAACGAGTATTATTTATCGTAGGAATATATTGGTCGGGAACATTGTTATTGGTGCGGCATACTGTTATTGGTCTGGTATACTGTTTTTGGTCGGGCATATGTTATTGGTCTGGTATACTGTTTTTGGTCGGGCATACTGTTATTGGTCTGGTATACTGTTTTTGATCGGGCATACTGTTATTGGTCTGGTATACTGTTTTTGGTCGGGCATACTGTTATTGGTCGGGCATATTACTATTGTTCGGTTACACATGTATTGGTCGGTCATATTGTTATTGGTTGGGTATACTGTTATTGGTCGAGCATATTGTTATTGGTGAGGCATACTGCTATTGTTCGGGCACACTATTATTGGTTGGGTATACTTTTATTGGTCGGGTATACTGCTATTGTTCGGGTATACTGCTATTGTTCGGGCACACTGTTATTGGTCGGACCGTTATTGGTAGGGTATACTGCTATTCGTCGGGTAAACTGTTATTGGTCGGGTATACTGTTATTGGTCGGGTATACTGCTATTGATCGGGCATACTGCTATTGTTCAGACACAATGCTATTGGTCGGGTATACTGTTATTGGTCGGGAATACTGCTAATGTTCGGGCACACTGGTATTGGTCGGGTATACTATTATTGGTCGGGTATACTGTTATTGTTCGGGCACATTGTTGTTGGTCGGGCATACTGTTAATCGCCTGGCATACTGTTATTGGTCGGACATACTGCTATTTTTCGGGCATACTCTTATTAGCTGACAGGATTTTTTAAATTTATTTAGAATTTTCACATGAGCATATAGGGACATCTCATACTGATCGCTCGCTGCTTCAGCAATTTGAATCAATTATACACCAAAGCCCATGAACAAGGTTGTTTTGCCATATGGTCCAACCTGAACCAATAGCCTTGCAACACTCTGGGAGTACAGTCCTTTATGCATCGTCCTATTTCGCCTATATGAATACTCACATACAGGGAAAGAGAAGATGAGTGTTGTTTATAGTGACAAAAGCAGAGTTCAATGAAAGAAATAAATCAAACCACATGCCCACAACTCTTTTCAATACTAACCTCTGATTGGTTACTCACATTTGCTAGTTGTGAAGGCTTTGACGTCTCAAATTTGGTGGCTGGCATATGCGAAGAAAATTGTAGCAGGACGGAACGATTCCTCGTAACTGATCGCGCCAAGCGAGCAAATTTACTAAGACCCGCTGTAAATAAAACAGAAGAAGGTCACCGGATTTTTAAAATGCTATATCTTCTTTACATTTCCGGAAATTAACAACATTTTCCCTCTATTTTCTGAAATTTACGATACATAAATACTTGTACACATTAATGCTATCTGACCTCGGCCGGGGGATGGGGGGGGGGGGGAGGCATTTCAACCTCCCACTAAATATTTTTCTCACCCCTTGAGCTAGGTGACCGAAACTTACACACTTCACACTGGGTCAAGCGCTATTAGAAAATGCAAAAATATCCAAGATGGCCGCCATGATGACGTCACGGTGACGTCATTTTCAAAAGTCATTTTTTGGAACGATTTTTCGGTCAGATTTTTCAAATTTTTATTCATTTGTTTTCTTCGCAAAAGCGGCATGATAAATTAGCGAATAATAATCTGATGTGAAATAAAGTATCGTTCGCCCACTTTTCCTCGCAGAAAGTATCACTTTTATGGTACCCCGCATGGACGACATATTGAATTTATCCATGATCCTCAGCTCGGGAGATTATGCAAGTACGCTTAAATTTACCCCAATATGATAAACTACAAAGTCCGTAGTGTCAACCCTCAAGTATTTCTCGTTCCAAAGATACGGGAGAAAGTTTGGTAGGGGAACCATGATAATCCACTCCCAGACATGATAGGGTTAATGAGAATTTGGAGGAAATCGCTGTTCCGGAAGCGTCAATTGAGGTTTACAAGTGTGAACATCTTGACAATTGTCTTTCTAATGATCGTTTCTTGGATTCAAATTTTGATTGATTGATTTGAGTGACCGAACAAACCTTTTCCGCCATCGTCTTCTATTGGTTGTTTCAGGGCGGTAATGTCTTTAAATGTGCATAGGAAAAGCACCACTTGATCTTTTTCATTTTTGATTGGCGCAATGTGGAGCAACAGCCAAAGGGGCGTTCCTGTAATATACAAACATAATGCATATTGAAAAGGGTTTCTCAATCTGGAGATGCTCGGTGTTGTTGTTATTCATTCATATATATACCATTTCATATCCTGAACATTGAAGGCGTACAGTAGATTGCATGTACACAGTCAATGAATATTTAGGCAGTTTCAAAGCCCGTTAGGTGGCAACACAACTGTTTGAACAGTAATAGTTTTCAAATCGAATACCATCAAGATAACGCGAAAGAAAATACATCTAAATCACACCCTACGTCGAAGTGTACACCCTGACGTGGCATCGCATTTAGAATTGAAAAAGTATTTGCCTTTTAGGAACTCCCTTCCACATGTCACGAATAGCAAACATCTGGGTTATGTGATAATTCCCCTTCAATGGGTGACTATTGGACAAATCTCGCAGCATTTCGAGATCCATTCCACACGATGTGTCGTGATCGCGTGAGTGTTCTATCACGTGATCACGATACAAGTGTCATATAGCTTTAGTGACCCAGTTACTACTCACGGTTTTTCTTGTACAACAGTATTTCCACTTGCTCCTGCTCCTGCAGCTCGAACGCCTGCTCCATCCTATTAACTGTCTCCCTGTCGGTGAGCTCGCCGTACATGAAGCTGCACGTGCTGCTCTTTTGCATGACCTCGGCGCGACTATAACCGGCCAGCTTGCAGAACCCATCGTTGCAGTAGACGATCGGGTAGTCCACGATACGGGCGTTGGCCAACAGGAAACTGCTGTCTGTAAGTGCAAAAGATGATGATGATATAGTATAAATTGTTCGAAATTGATCTCTTAGCAACCGTCCAACTTTGTGACCGTCATGCTTTATGATTCTTTAAGGGACTGATGTAGTGGCAGAATTTGTGAAAGTCGTGTAATACGAAAGAGTCTCTTCGTTGGTGTATGTCGCTTGAATATGATAAATTCATACATCAAAATGTTCCTTGTCCCATGGGAAAACCCAACATAACATGTGTGACATCAGCATGTACATGCTGCCGTTGAATGTCCTTCATACTGACTGACACGAATTATCATTGCCTTCTAAGATAGTCTTTGTTGCAGCAGAAACAATACCTAGAATTTGTTAATGTACGTTTCAACAGTGTGTATTTATTATATGTGTACTTCTGCTGGTCGTCCTAAGAACAGTTGTGTTTGTGGATTTTTATTTATCTAGATATACCAGATTATCAAACATGTTATGGTGGGATTCTCTTTTCGGAAAAGGAACATTTTCATGTTCGACTTTACTATATTCAAGCAGAATACACCAAATAGTCTTTCCTGTTACATGTCCATGACAATTAAATTTATAAGTATAAATTTGCCACTACTTCATCTCTTAATTACATTAACCATGTGATTAGGTGAAAATATAGTAAATTGTTAACTATTTTTCATTGTTCATATATTAGAATTAATTGTTAATTTATAGAAATAATTTAGAGTTGTGTAGAACGGAAGTATTTCACATTAAAAACATTTGATATATGATATAAATGATAGAGCTGACCCTGCACTGTGTACGTGCGGGCTGGGACATTCTCATTTCGAGAATAGACAGATTTCCATTTCGAAATAAACATGTTTTCCATTTATAAAATACACATATCTCCATTTATAAAATAGACATATCTCCATTTATAAAATAGACATATCTCCATTTTAGGATACAGACAGAATCCTCACTTAGAAAATAGTGATGAGGCCTGGTGATGACCTGATTATTGTGCATCTTCCTTAGTAGGTTATGCCTATCACCATTTCATAGTGATGGCTCTAACTTATCACATGTTTACTGTATGTACCGACTGAATGTGGACCACACAGAATATACAACATGCGCGTTACCCTTCAGTGTGGTACTTATGTGTTAACGTTGAATCCGTTCTCACTCACTCACTCATTAATATCACTCCACCATTATTACATACCTATAATCCATGGTGTGAATCTTTCATGCTACAATGAACAACCCCCCCGCCCCGCCATTCTCACCCGATGCATTGCGTACATGTCCGCATAGTGTGTGTGTAGCCGAATAACAGGTACATTAAAGATAGACAGCATCTCTGAGATTTTTGAAGATTTTTGCCAAGTCTAAATTTCCAAATACGCCCCTTATCATTATAATGACAAAATTTTATGACACAATGATACCATGAGACATGAAATGACAAAAAATGCATTTCATGGGTAAAATGTTTCCAATACCTTTGTGAGCATCTCAAAGCATTTGTCGATGGAAATGGGTGAGCATAAACGTGCGAAGCTAAATGGCATTAACCCTTTGGACCATGTGCCAACAACAACAACAACACGTTGAATGACAGTCTCATTCAGACTGACTTTCATTGACAGGTGTTCAATTTTGTGCAAAGGGTTAATGTTTCGAGGCCGGAAAATGTCCACCTGAGCAGGAAGAAATGTGAAACGCCATTTTTCTGAACAATTCACTTTGTTTGACCACGTGTAGTATTCTATATTCCAACAACTTCAAGTAGGTCATTCTTATGCCATCAACGAAGAGATGATTCAACTTTATTCGTGAGTTAAACAGTCACTACATTTCTTCAATTTTAAAATTTTACTATGAGAAATCCACTACATTTTTGGTCAATCTTGCTCCACAAAGTCATATTTTCTAGTTAGTTCAAAGAAATAGTCATATTTTCTTGTGTTTAATGGTGTTTCCTACCTTTCTGAGGTGTATTATGCGCGCTTGATAATTTAGTGCCTTTTTGAAAATTTCAAACTGACAAAAAAAAAAAAAAAAAAATCTCTCATGTAACAATCGCCGAACAATTTGTCCTGTACTCCACGAATTCCAGTCACTGAGAGAACACACTTATGAGCATATATGGATAGGCTGGTTTGAAGTTTGACAGACAACGGATCATCGGCTCAAGTCTCTCTTAGCTGTATTCGAACAATCAGCTTTGATGCGCATTCACTAATACAATGTAGTTTGTAAGTTTTTTCGAACAGAGGAAGTACACATATAGATATTATCGTTGTCATGTATTAATATATATCGACTTTATTTATTTCGAGAACGACAATTAAGCAAACGTGTATGTCGACATTGTCACGGAAACCGTCCGAATGCATACATTCCTCGCCGATCTGGACAAGCTTATTGACGTAAGCAGCCTGAACACTCCGGAGGTGCTGGAGTACTGACAGAGACAGTGCAGACTCATTATAACAAACACGATCTCGCCACGTTTTATCGTCACCAGATATCAGACCGGCGACCTAAACGTTTTTGGGATATTTCTGGTTGCTGGTTATAAGTCTCTGGACATAATTGCCCCACTGATCGACTGAACTGTTACGATCAAAGGATCCAATGTAATGGCAATACGAGTGGACGCTATATCAGCAGCGGGTACAAATTGACTCTAGCATCAGATCATTTCCCAGTAGACCAAGAATAGAATAGAAACCTTTAGTCGATAATGTGGAACACATTTGCAAGGATTGTTGTAAATTACAGCTGATGTGCGCATTCAATGCTGTTTTAAATAAATAATGATTTTATTTCAAATGAAGAATTTCACTTTGTAGTAAACATTTAATTATTTATAACGAAAACTTTGATTGCATGAAGCAAATTGGTCGATCGATTGACAAAGATAACGGAGAAGAGGCTCAAGAAGTTTCTACCTCTCACATCCGGTTCGTTGGTGCCACCAATGCGGAAGACCTGTGTGGTTGGAGTGAGTGAGTTAGTGAGTAGTAGGGTTTAACGTCGTTTTCAACCTTGTTTCAGTCATATCACGACGGTGCCTACATGTGCCAGAACACGAGAGTGCTCACAGTTCCCATTACCCAGACCAGCCAGTACAACACCCGGTCACCCATCCAAGTATTGACCGAGCTTAACGTTGCTTAACTGTCAAACTAATGGAATGCGAGAATTTTGCGAGATCGATGTGACCGTATTGTCGTGCGATCGATGTGACCGTGTTCCCGTGTGGTCGAAGCAAACGTATTCCCGTGAGATCGATGTGACCCTGTTCCCGTGAGATCGATGTGGCCGCGTTCCCGTGAGATCGATGTGGCCGCGTTCCCGTGAGATCGATGCGACCGTGTTCCCGTGAGATCGATGTGGCCAAGTTCCCGTGAGATCGATGTGACCGTGTTCCTGTGTGGTCGATGTGACCGTATTCCCGTGAGATCGATGTGACCGTGTTCCCGTGAGATCGATGTGACCGTGCTCCTGTGAGATCGATGTGACCGTGTTCCCGTGAGATCGATGTGACCGTGCTCCCGTGAGACCGACGTGGTCGTGTTCACGTGATATCGATGTGGCCGCGTTCCCGTTAGATCGATGTGACCGTGTTCCCGTGTGGTCGATGTGACCGTATTCCCGTGAGATCGATGTGATCGTGTTCCCGTGAGATCGATGTGGCCGCGTTCCCGTGAGATCGATGTGACCATGTTCACGTGAGATCGATGTTACCGTGTTCCCGTTTTCGCATACTAGACTTACTCAACGAGCCAATGAGTCTTTCAGAAGTGAAAGTTTGAAGCTGTCGATGAATTTCCATCCAATAAGCAATTGTGTAATCCATTTCGCTCTCCTGACCATAGAGATATAGGGGGAGGAAGTGACCAGCCTAATATCATCACAGTTCAACGGCTACATTTCTTACCTGTCGAGTACTAGTGTTTTATTAAACGTTTTCTTGACAAATCTAGTTCCAGAAACTAGTAATGTTTGCGATGGGCCAGCTACCAATTTGTGCTCTAACTTGTCCAAGCAACACTAAATAATCAAAATTACGTTCAGTCAGATTCTGAGTTTGTGGATAAAACTGGAATAAATAACTAATTAAATGTTTTCACCTATGTCTGTATGTCATAGCCTATTTATTCGACATGCTATCGCGATTTTTCATCAACTTTTGTTACCTCACCTCAGGTAGGCCTACATAGGCCTACCACTGACGATAAACTATCTCTTCGTTGTCTACTGATGTACACATTGGAAATGAATCAGTAAATGGCTTATGTGTTCCATCTTGCGGATTACTGGTTGCATACAATAAGACGAAACAAAAGTCTGAACTAGTTTTTTTATGTCATGTGATGAATTATACTTCTTTCTATAGATGGAAACATGTAGATATTGTTTCAATTCCAACCATTTAATTGTCAGGGTGGACTACAAAACTGGAAAGTATGGTCATCTGATCAACTATTCCGAGAATAAAACTCAATCAACTTGACGTACCGCATTTACATTTGAACAAAGTCATTGCGACCCTGGACCAAAGTGAAGTATGACGTCAGTGGTTGCTCGAATGTAAGATGAGGGACCGCGTGGTGGGCGGTCTGCTGTCGTGTTGCAAGTCACATTAAGGTTCGCTTTTAACTGTGTATTCATTGAATAATTAGGGCCCCAAGACAATGACTGGAATCTTCCATTATTGGCATTCTTATTGTTATTATTAGGGTTCAAAGACAAAATGGCTTGAAGCCTAATGTTTTTGTTCAGATTATTCTAATTATTATTCCAGCTGATGTGTCTTCTCGATATCTGAAGAACGGCTGCACTGATTAAGGTAAAAGTTCACTGGATGACTGGGACGAATGGGGTCTGGTGCATGTCTTCAGAAGAATCTGATTAGCTGAAAGGTTCGGCGGTCCAAATCCTTTATTCTGGAACTGCCGAACTGATGGACGCATACATGCTCTATGGATGGCGCTCTCTCAAATTCCATACGGCGAAGTTGCCAGAGGAACAAAATGGTTGCCACTGACCAATCCAAATTTTCGGGATTTGCAAGTAACGGATTTGACCAAAAATAGTATATGCTATGTGATATGGGAATACGTGAATGAAAAATTATGTTTCTATGTCACGTGGTTTTACCGCCATCTTGAATTTTGTCCAAAAACTGAAGATATTTTTGAAAAGTTCAAACTCTTGAACCATAAGAGATAGGGGCTTTTAATTTTTAAGGCTGTCGCTATGCGTGCAGCCTTATTGGGTTGGCTTGACTTTATGGGAACCAAAATCGGGCCTAAGTCACTTTATCATCACGATTTCAAAAAAAAAACAACAAAAAAACAAAGCAGAGTTGGGACTTATGGTCACAGTGCCAAATGTGGAGAAGATATAATTTGATGGAACTAACGAAAGTGCGTTTTTCTTCACCGAAATACACCCTGTCCAAGCCGATTTTGTGATAATGGCGGCCCATCAGCAACAACAATCTCGAAACAACGAGATCTCGAAGTCATATATCAAAATTAATATCAACTCCCAGGATGCTTAGCGCTGTCACTCCATTTTAAATGGATTGGAATCGATGCATTGTGCTTGACAATACTGTGAACAGAAACTGAAAGAAATGACCTTTGTCAGAATTAAAGTCCAAATCTTTGGGATTGCGAATTTCATCACCTCAACTCAAGCTACGTATCTCTTCATAATATCCACGAAAAATATAAAGCGAATCTTGGTAGTTATTGCTGAACATAATATTCATGGAAGAGTTTATCACGATGTGTTTTATTTCATGTTGTTGTTGTAATATAAGTCGTCAAACAGCGTTCGACATTTCTGCCGCTATATTATATATCCTGATATTTCAGAGGTCTCATAAATTGAATTTACTAGCGTGTCAATGACAGTGGATATAAAAATGCATTTGATAGGGAAAATAATACATAGAAAGAAGTAGTTGACTACAAGTCATTGACCTATAATGAAGGGATAATGTTTTTAAATCTATAGTCCAATTTCCTGCTTTTGAAGGATTGTGCACACGTTGTCTGACTGGACGATTCACAACAATTGGGAATACATAAATATTAATATGTTTCATACTACGTGCAACAGTTAACCCGAAAAACTTGGAGAAAAAATGTTTCATCCATTTAAGTAGCCGCCAGTGTGAAACTGTTGCTGTTGTTGCAAATTAGTGTCACTGCTAAAAATGTTTTAATAATTTGAGAGTAGCGGATCACAGCAACCTGAAACTGCAGGTTACACTTATACGATAATATGCAAAACCCGTAAATTAAAAAAGAAGATGCTTAAAAACATTTGTGGACTTTGTCAATGGTACAAAAGATCCCATATTTGGTCAAGATTTTCTATAAAATTTCATTTCGATACCATGTTTGTCATTTTAAAATATCCAGTTTTTACAAAATATTATTTCACATTAACCATGTAACCATTATTTAGGCATAGAGTACTCGAATCGTATGACAAAACTTGAATTTTTCTCAACTTGGAACCGCAGCAATATATTTATTATGTTTCCTCTATAATTGTTCCCCGACGAGCGAAGGGCTAAACGGGGACTATAGTATTGGGGTCCGTCCGTGCATCCGGGTGTCCGAGCAATAACTTCTGAAAAACTGAACCGATACTTTTCAAATTTTTTGTGCGGTTACCTGTCCTCAAAATTTCTCTTGGGGTTGTTTTTGACTCCGATTTGGAGTGCCACCTGGGGGCCAAGTTCAGTTCCAGACAATAACTTTTGAAAACCTGAATGGATTATTTCCAAATTTAGTATGTGGATACCTTGCCTAAGATCTCGTTCGGAATTTTCTTTGGCGCCGATCTGTCTATAGGTGGCGCCACCTGTGGGCCAAATTAAATTTTTGTTTACGGACAATAACTTTTTAAAACCTGAACGGATTCTTTCCAAATTTGGTATGTGGGTACCTTGTGTCGAGATCTTGCTTGGGATTGTTTTTACGCTGATCTGCGTATAGATGGTGCCACTTGTGGGCCAAATTTATATTTCGTTTCCAGACAGTAACTTTTGAAAACCTGAACGGATTCTTTCCAAATTTGGTATGTGGTTAACTTGCCACAGGATCTCGCTTGAGATTGCTTTCCATGCTTGGTATACTCAATGCTAAGATTCCAAGTCAAATCAGTAGTTTCAAAGTCGGGGGACTTTAAACGCTTCGGTTTTCTTTACAATTTTCTCTGAACCACCAAAATAATTATAAATAAATTATTAAATTACTGTACTATGTATATTTCATCCTATTATGACTGACAAAGGTAAATAAAGCATTACACATAACACAACGCTATACACACGGCTTAATTTTGTAAAATAGGAAAACTATGTATTTTCACAGATCACATTCAAACATCAAAACCATAAAATACACACAGATAACGGCAGCCTTTCAACGTCCCCGAATTCCAGATTTGTAGTGTATTCTCCAGAAGCAGCTCTTTCAGAAGCGTGGCACTCATTTATCTGTAGCCCTAATATTTGTGGCGTTAAAGAAGAATCACGTTTGTCAGAGACTGATAACCTTTTATTATTGGTATTTTATTAGTATTTCTACCAGATTTTGAAAATCGTCTTCCGTCAAAATCGCTGCACTGCTGAAGCCGAAACTTCACATGCTCATTGGCTCCTGGGCCAAATGACTTGAATTTGACAAAATCCCCGGCGGACATCTTGGATTGATCTTGAGCTCTGAATCGCTGAAGCAATCAACGTGAAGAAAGGTACACATGATCGACGGATCGGGGTCTTCAAAAATTCATTTGAAAAGTTTCTCTGTGTAACAAAATGGTCATCGACCAATCCAAAATGGTTGGATTTTCAGATAAAGAAATCTAATGGCGAAAATGTTATTCTCCATGATGATGACGAACGAACGCGTCCCAATGCTGGTAATTTCACCGAATTGCCAGAACGGGCCCCAATAGGGCCACTATTTCTGATACACTTTGAACCCTTGATTTTTGTTCACGGCCATATTCAACTATGTTATGACACATATTTCTGTCTTGGGCTAAATACATATAATGCGTTGCAGTGCGAGGATCTACCTCTTGAAATTAGCTCTCTACCGCCTGCCAAGCACCGACGCTGCAATCCCTTTCTGATACGAAAAGTCCGTCTTCTAGATATGACCATGCCGATAAATTGCATTATTATTCTCCAAACCCATTCACGACTACTCAGAAACCAATAGCTCGAGCATTTCGGATAAGATTCCAATGAAACCACCATCTATCTTTCATTTCTCGTGAGAGCGGTCGTCGTTGTGCGGTGCTGGTATTCTAGCGTGTTTGACCTCTGGAGATTCTAACCGCATTAACAAGCAATATGAATCATGACGTTATCAAGCGATATGATGCTTATCGTTACCAAATGATATGGGGGTTGACGTTATCAAGCGATATGAGGCTTGACGTTATGTGACGTTATCAATCGATAGAGTGCTTGACGTTATGAAGCAATATGGTGCTTGACGTTATCAAGTGATATGATGCTTGACGTTATCAAGCGATATGTATGCAACATGGTGTTCGACGATATCAAACAACAGTCAAGCAATATGGTACTCGACGTTGTCAATCGACAATGTGCTTGACGTTATCAAGCGATGTGGTGCTTGACGTTATCAACTGATATTCTGCTTCATATAACCATGCTATATAGTGCATAACACAACAGTTAAACTCTTTCAAGAATAAAAAGATTCATTTGTACTTGTTATTCCAAAGAAATATTCGTCTATCGGTTAAAATAAATCGATCCTTTGCTGGTACAACATGTTTACAGTGCATTGCAGAGACATATTTTCCAGAACATCTTACTATAGGGGGCACGTGGGTGCGGGACAATCTATCTTTTACATCATTCCCGTGATGCTTGGCATGACCGCGGAACATGGAAACAAAGCAATATCTGAGTCATTTCGAATGATGTTAGCCGAAAGCAATATGCTTTTATTTATTCCAATCGGTTCATCGCGTGTATACTTGAACGGCTCTCTGTTTTATGATGATGGTGCTATGATTGAGTCTCTTGATTCCAGCGGAAGTGCCGGGACAATATAACACGTTTTTTACCCCATTCACCCGGCGGGTAATGTATCTGATAAGGACCTTTGTGTGGGGTGGGCTGTATAATTTTCACGATTTACCCCCCTCGAAGTTGGCTAGCACTTAACAGTGACACCGGTACACGGCTGCTGTAATATACTATGATTAGTCCGGTAAACAGCCGCATTACTCCCGCCTCATCGATCTGCCCTTTTGGGACCTCAGTCCATATGGAAATGCCGTACAGAAGTCCGGTGTGTTTTTTGTCCGAACCATTCGAGAAGATCCTGGTTTAAGCACCGAGACTATCGATCGGCGCCATATTAACAGGTAACATCAGAGTTTACGGGAGTTAATCAATAGTATAGGTGCTCACAGAGAAATGTATCGGTTAAATAGTGGCGGCGGTGAGAAAGGTTACTAGGCGACGGCTTATGGAGGTATAATTGCAATCAATGTTGATACCTGCTCTGATACAGAGCCACTTGCTAGATACCTGATTTACACGGCCTCCTTAAGTCGACAGCCACCTTGAACAATCATCGCCAGGGACACTTCGCGTCCAACATTTAATATCCCTCTTTTCATAATTCACCATTATAGCTCATATAATTGTAGTTTTTCTCCTCAAGATATGTTATGCATTCATCACGTAGCCGTTGTCACGAGGTATGGATGATTCCATGAGCAATCTATGAACAGATACGAATTGATACATTCGATGTCTCGAGACCGCTCAGTGACCTTTTGGTACAGAAAAAACTGCCAATAGCTACCAGTGCATCATATTGTCCAATCAACGCAATCGTTTGTTATGGCAGACGTGTCCAGACGTTTGTCGGAAATAGACGAATAGCCATTCACGCGACTATCGGTACTCTCCGCCTAATATCGATCATGGTCGGGAAGGGACTGTTGTCTCAAACTCAGCAGCATGGAGGACACCGAACGGCATCGAGATATGAATGGTGTCACATCTATTTACCTGCTTATAGATATGTTTTAATCAGGTTAGTTTGTCTTGACTATCTTTATTATTTGATACGTGTATGAATGTAAGAGTTTCTTCTACTAGAAATGATAAAAATAAATAGACTGCATCAGTCAGGTAGGACTCGAATCCTGATAGTGTATAGATCCGTCAAAATTAGACGATCCATCAAGGACTAAAGATTGATCATTCCCTCTTGATCGTCATAGTATGTGTATATCTGAGTTCAGCAATGCCTAATGTGTCTGCCAGTATAGGACAAGATATGAAGGCAAACTGACACAGAATAATGAATCTTTTCAGTGACGATTGCGTGATATGATCAAAAATAAGCGCAGAAATACTACGCTCTTAAAAATTTACGTTCTTTATGGAAACAGATCTGGTTCTTCAGAAACATAAGGAACCATCAATCGGATCAGCCAATGTTGTTCTGTATATAGAACCAAATGAAAAACGTTCAAAATGGAACCAATTGGTTATAGATTCAGTGGAAGATCACAAATTACTGAGAGTTTATAACGACGATAAAATAAATCTGTTTCCAGTTGGACGCGCAATTATCAATCGAATCAAACGTTGCTTATCTACCAGATTGTCTGAGTGAGGATGGGTATTGACGGTCAAGTTCTCCGTGTCAGAAACACAGATGACCATATATAAAGTCGCGTGTATACTGTGTCATTTCCCCATTAAATACACGTCAAAGGACGCTGTAGAGCCTTCATTTGAAGCTTGTTATATATATATATATTTCCAACGAAACGTCAGCTCCACAGCAATAAAGAAGTTGTTATCCATAGAATAGCCTTGTGTAATAATATTATTGTTGCCCACTTTTAACAGGCAATGCACGCGGGACGAGTAGTGTAACTACAAAAAACGTAAAGGCTCAGTTTGAGCTGGGACGAGTATAGAGGGATATGAAACGCGGCTCCTCTCTTTGAACTAGAGTTTGTCTCGCTAATTGATATGCTAATGAGTGATTAGTGATTGGTTAATTAATACGCCTCGTCACTGATTGGCTTTTTGTGCGCAAAAGACCGTCACGTGTGCCTCGCTGCGAGTCTCGCCCTGTTTCGCTGGCCAATGCTGGGCGAATACACGTGCTTGTCAACTAGGCTCAATTTAGGCCAAGATTGGTGACCAAAAAAAAAATTCCTTTACAGCTTAACGAGTGGCAAAAGGAATACATCATGCAAACGACAAGAAACAAAACTAGTGCACGGAGAAAAAAATCTAATAAAACAAATCACCCAAAAGAGTAGTTCAATCACAAAAACGTACAAGAATTGTGAGGTTTGTTCAGAATTCTAGATATTTGGCATTTTTACGATTTTCACGAGCAATTATTTACAAAAACGAAAATGGAAAATTAAAACATTTTGCGTGCTGTCAATGACATGCTTGCATATTTTGTAAAAACTAGCACAGATATACTTCAAAGATTGAGATAAATGAGAAGTTTGATCACAAAGATGGGAAAAAATGAGTTTTTCCTTCCCGCTCAGTCCGCCCAGTTATCGGCAGCGCAGAGCGGTCGAAAGTTGTCATGAAAATATGCATCTTTTCGATGAAATTCTCTCAAAAGTTTCTTCTCTCAGAATAGTACCTGTCTCGATCAAATAATCTGATGCTAATTGCTACAGAAGAACGTTTATAAATCTGGTAAAATCTGGAATGAATTCGTGACGAAAACTAGGCGATGCAAAGAAGTTTAAAACAATGGTGGTATAATGTAGCGATAAAGCTGTCGCTAAGCTTCAGTGAAGTCTAATTACAGCAGATATTCTTCAGCAGTCAACATATCAAAACTTAGGATAGTTGAACGGATTATCAACTTGGCTAAATAACACCCCCTATGCTGTTATATGTTGAACCTGTAACATTGGAGACCAGGAAGCAACACACTAAGAAACAAGAACTCAAGACCGATTTCTCAGGATAAATAAACTCTTCTTTTATTCATATAGTAACATGTCCTTCAGTTCAGATTTGCTTTGCATAATCTAATTATAACCAATGAGCGGAATTACTATGCTTTCATGGGGTGGAGACTTGCTGGAGTGCATAAAACTAAACGGGATGGCTGTAGTCGAATACTGTTGTAACATACAATCATTCCAATGAGTTCCACTTGCATCCATTACAAGCAGCTGTCATTGAATACTGTAACCCGATGTGATTTCATGGGGTGTTCATGCACACTACTGTAGATGAAGGGTGGCTGCAGTCAAACACTGTAACCCGATGCGATTGCATGGGGTGTTCATGCACTACTGTTAGGCGAAGAGTGGCTGCAGTTGAATACTGTATTCCGATGTGATTTCATGGGGTACTGTAATCCGATGTGGTTGCATGGGGTACGGTAACCCGATGTGATTGCATGGGGGTGTTGATGTACACGACTGTTAGGTGAAGAGTGGCTGCAGTTGAATACTGTATTCCGATGTGATTGCATCGGGTACTGTAATCCGATGTGATATCATGGGGTACTGTAATCCGATGTGATTGCATGGGGTACTGTAATCCGATGTGATTGCATTAGGTACTGTAATCCGATGTGATTGCATGGGGTACTGTAATCCGATGTGATTGCATGGGGTATTGTAATCCGATGTGATCTCATGGGGTGTTCATCCCACTACTGTTTCAACAATCTATGTTTTCTTGGATGTCCATGTTTTCTTGGGTGTCCATGTTTTCTTGGATGTCCATGTTTTCTTGGATGTCCATGTTTTCTTGGGTGTCCATGTTTTCTTGGATGAGTCAAAGATATCTTGGGTGAACAAAAGGTAATGGGTATAAGTCTTATTTACTTCAGTTTGACCATGACCCCATGATTTCTTGGCGTACACTCTACAGTGTTCCAAGTATTTCAGGGAGTCAAAGCAGAAAAATGAAGTCAAGACACTGAACCATTATCCTCATCGGCATCTGTAGCTCCTCCCCATATTTCGGTATTCCTCAGATGTCTGTCAGGTCCCAGGAACCCTCTGTTGAGGAGGTGTGGGCTTGTCTGGCTTACCAGAGCAAGTCCCAGAAATTTTCACTCTTTTATACACTCCAGCCACTAGCCTCAACCCCAAAATGTCGAAAATACCAAAAGACTACTATTGTTAAAACTACTTGGAGAATCTGCGCAATTATCCGATATTTGTGCCAGATATTAAACATAGTTTACACAGTGATACAGTTTATCCAAGATATACATCAACTTTCATCTGAAATAAAATACGAACGTCTGGTTCAGAGAGTATCACTATCAAAACAACATGGCTGCCTCCGTAAAGAGAAGAATAAATTATGCACCTTTTATCATCAATAACTACTGGAATACATCAAACCACAGATTGTCATGCCATGAATTACAAAGGTAGTACTTTCTTCTAGCTTCGTTATGTGAATAAATCAGTGTAACTTCATTAATTAACGATCTACAACTCAAAAACCATGGCCATGTGGCACAAACGAAGTATCTCATTACAACAACAACATGCAAGTAAATTCTGCAGAGAGTCTGCAAATATCCTCGGAATATTCGTTATCACTGAGAATTATCTGAAATGAACTCCAAATGTCAGAACTACAATTAGAGAACACACAAGAGAGATATTCTATAGAACTTGTAATAAAAAAAATGCAAATACAAACCAGTAAATTGATGCTCGTCTCATTATCCCCCACTTAAGGTGGAAACGTCCTCGTTCACCTTACAGTTAACAGAGCATCAATCTCAAAACGCATGTACAGTTCTCAGTCAATGATAGTTCAAGAATTCAAATGAAGCTCAACCCTTGAAATCCATGGGTCACAGGTACGAAGTTCATATTTCAAGATGTCATTTAAATCACACGTGCACAATAAATGTTTCGAATGCAATATCAAATGCAATTTAAAGTCCACTCTTCAACAGTCCATGAATTCACATCTAACTGGAACAAGAAACAATTTCACATAATTCAATGAATCACGCACAAGTTTCCCAGTAAAGGGAATACCTCGAAAAGTTTTCCACATAAAACACAATTCTATGCTGTCCTTGGAATTCACACACTTATAACACAGTTCACTGTTGTTCCTTGAAAATTCAAGCACTTATAACACAGTTCAATACCATAAAGGTAAAAGTCCATCATGTATATCCGGAATCCAGTGAATGGTAAGTAACAACTAGTCCATAAATCCCACATCATCAAGGTAAAGGTGGAAAGGAGTCCACTTCTCTTCCACTCTCCCTGTATGGAAAGGGTTTCTTCATTTTCAGGCTTCATGGTCCACTATGCCAATAGTTGTACCTTCTCCGGATGAACGCCTCGTTGAATGACCCAAGGATGACTGTCGACAAATGATCCAATGGGGCTTCAATCAATGTTATTGAGGCTGCACATGTGATGGCGTACTGTTGCTATGTGCATCACCAGTCTGAATCTACTTATTTACATCAAAATGGAAAGCAGCCTTATAAAACCCCGAAGAGCTCCTCTTGGTCTTCTTCTTAGATGTCCGGACAGGACAGATTCATGGATTTGTTTCAACACGTACTCCCTAATCCATCGTGGTACCAAGAACTGCCATTGCCCAATGACATTCTTGTGCACTAATCTCCAGGAAAGCACCCCGTCCTTCAGCATTAGGTTATGCCAGTTGTTCCAATAATGGTGGGTAGCTGGCCTGGCTGTACAGTTTTCAGTGCTGAACAGATGCATACCACTCCCGAACCATTTCTTAACTGGACCTATGTTTAGATGAATGAGTAGCTTCTTCTGTGTCATGGTATACCCCTGTATCCATGGTGTTTCTGTAACACTACAGATGGCATCTTGTACCTTTTGAGAGCATCTTCCTGTAATGAACCTGGAAAACACCTCTACCAAGATCCAACAGCCACCAGAGATCAACTCGGATAACGATTCCCAACATGTCCTCTGACATGTGAATCCAGATACTTCTGGCACCCCGACCAGGTCTTCATCAGGTTTGCTACCTTCTCCACTCCCATTTGGATTTTGTTGCGGGCTCCACAAATCATCCACACACAAATCCTCCATGGACAGAACACTCAGAAGAAGTAACAGAACACCAATGAAATAAGTATATATCCTCTTTATTGGAGAGACCACTGTCCTCCTTAGTTTCTGGTTCTGCTGCGTCTCAGCAGGCCTATTCACACACACCGATCTCACTCTCAGAGAATCAGTCCTGTCCAAAGATATCTCCTTACCATTTGAACATGGTCCACAACTCGACAAAAGGTCCACTGGCCCACCAGGTCCCTTTTGTAAAATATCATCCCCCAGCAACACCTCATCCTCAGTGTTGGCAATTGCTAATTTATGCTCCAGTACAGCCCTTCTCTTGTAGTCCGGCCTTTCACCTTCAGCATCGACAACCTCCCTTTTCCTGGTAAGTTTCAGCTCTGACTCTTGGCCCTGCAGTATCTTGATGTGGATACAGTCAGACAATGTCACGGCTGTAGTTCCAGTATCCATAGTATCTGTGCCCACAGTCCCCTGAAAGGTATCACTGAAATAAACTCCATCATACTTCGGTATCTCCCGTCGTATGGTTCCTGAGTTACCTGCTAGACTATCTGGGTTACGGGGACATATTTCCAAATTGTTTTCACACAGGCCTGTATTACTTGGGACCGCCCCTCGGCCTACTGAGCCGATCCCCACATGTTTGATGACTCCAGTGTACAATGCGGTTCTCTGAAAGCTGCATTTTGGTGAAATCCATCTTCAGAACCTTGAACATCAGAAACAGAAGGCTTGGCGGAAACATTCAGTTGCCCTGTCACTTGATAGGTGCAATCTCTTATTAAATGGTTTCCGCCACACCGGAAACACCCGGTGAACTGCTTCTTTCCTGTAGATCGTTGGTTTGCTGCCGTTGCCCTTGTTTGAGGTGAAGTCTGTGGAACCATCTTCGTCTTCTTGGTTCCTGGTTGTTGTGAATCTCTTGAGAATGACTCCACTTTATTATTCAGCGAGTTGAACATCTTCGTGATGTCTTCTCTAAGCTTTTGGACTTCAGATACACAACAATCAGGCTTCCTCTGCTCGCTAACTTGATCTCTTTTCTCTCCATCAGCCTTAGTCTGGTTCCACTTCTTACTACTCTGTGTTTGAGTCACAACTCTAACACCTTCGTCTTCCTTCTCTGACTCATACTCTTTGTCATCTGAACAACTCTTCACCAGACGAGTCTGTTTCCTGTTTCACCGGTCCTCATTAAAACTAGTTCGACTCCGTGTTTCCAGGAAATTCACAACCTCATACACAGCTTTGTCTAAATTCCCTGGTTCCTTAATGTACTCCACATGAAACCTTGCCTTTTCATCAATTAGGCCATCTAAAAATCTCCTCAATAGATCTTCTCTTCTGGTCTCTCTGTCTCGGTTCGCATGAGCTTTGTCATAAAGCCGTTTCAGGTCTGCTGCAAAGTTCTCTGCAGTTTCTCCAGGCTTTTGGTTCCGATTGCTGAACTGTGCCCCAAAACGTTTTGCTGTTTCTACTTTCTTGAAACGATGGTCAAGCTCATCAACCAGTAGAGTAAAATTACTCCTTACTTCCCTAGGCAGTTGTCCATATACAAATTCCCCAGCTTTAACCTGTATCCGGGGTAACAGCTCACCGAGTTTGTCTGCAGTCGTCCACCCTTGTAGCATGGCTACGTCCTCAAATCTATTAAACCAAACCTCCCAACGTTCAGACCCAGTGAATGGCGGAAGCTTGACATTCTGGTTTTCCGATCTTGAAACAAATATACTCTCACTAGATGGCTCTTCATTGTTAGAGGATTCACAATGGGAACCTCTGTAGATCCTGTCTGAAGGTCTAGTGTGAGAAATGCTGGCTTGGACCCGTCTTGCTTCGAAAATCACCAGATGATCTTCTGGTAACTGAAACTCTGGCTGGCTGTCCAGTTCGAGACTGATGAGTTGCATTAGCACTCTGTCGCTCTGGTGGGGATCTGTTCCCTCTATTCATCTTCTGAGTTTCTTTGATAATACCAGCAATAACTGAAGAAAATTCCGTCAATGCACCTTTTAACACTGTTCCTACTTGCTCTGCTACTTCCTTCTGTATTTGTATCTGGTTGGAATCACCAGATGTCACCTGTAGAGGAAGGGTGTTTGCTGTGGGGGCTGAGGGAATTCCTGAAAAATAATCCAAATCAATTCCAGTCATACCAGAATTCTTTGTGGATACCATTCTCCATGGACCTGAAAGAACATTAATTACAGATGACTGTGCCTTGGGTGATGCTGGAGTACATGTATCCTCTGGAATTTCATCAATATTCTCCTGTGTTTCTGCTTCACTTGTATTACATGGATTATCAGCCAATGATCTATCGAATCTCCTCTGTCTACCCCTCTGTAGTGATCTCCGTCCCGTCTCTATAGCTTCCATCTTATTATAAGTCTCTGACATGTAAACTGGATATCTCCACCATTTTCACCATGCAGGACTTCACTTGGTTCGTATCACTGGACCCGTTATGAAATAACAGGTCCCCCATCGGGCGCCAAAATAATGTAGCGATAAAGCTGTCGCTAAGCTTCAGTGAAGTCCAATTACAGCAGATATTCTTCAGCAGTCAACATATGAAAACTTAGGATAGTTGAACGGATTATCAACTTGGCTAAATAACACCCCCTATGCTGTTATATGTTGAACCTGTAACATTGGAGACCCGGAAGCTACACACTAAGAAACAAGAACTCAAGACCGATTTCTCAGGGTAAATAAACTCTTCTTTTATTCATATAGTAACAAGTCCTTCAGTTCAGATTTGCTTTGCATAATCTAATTATAACCAATGAGCGGAATTACTATGCTTTCATGGGGTGGAGACTTGCTGGAGTGCATAAAACTAAACGGGATGGCTGTAGTCGAATACTGTTGTAACATACAATCATTCCAATGAGTTCCACTTGCATCCATTACAAGCAGCTGTCATTGAATACTGTAACCCGATGTGATTTCATGGGGTGTTCATGCACACTACTGTAGATGAAGGGTGGCTGCAGTCAAATACTGTAACCCGATGCGATTGCATGGGGTGTTCATGCACTACTGTTAGGCGAAGAGTGGCTGCAGTTGAATACTGTATTCCGATGTGATTTCATGGGGTACTGTAATCCGATGTGGTTGCATGGGGTACTGTAACCCGATGTGATCGCATGGGGGTGTTCATGCACACGACTGTTAGGTGAAGAGTGGCTGCAGTTGAATACTGTATTCCGATGTGATTGCATCGGGTACTGTAATCCGATGTGATATCATGGGGTACTGTAATCCGATGTGATTGCATGGGGTACTGTAATCCGATGTGATTGCATTAGGTACTGTAATCCGATGTGATTGCATGGGGTACTGTAATCCGATGTGATTGCATGGGGTATTGTAATCCGATGTGATCTCATGGGGTGTTCATCCCACTACTGTTTCAACAATCTATGTTTTCTTGGATGTCCATGTTTTCTTGGGTGTCCATGTTTTCTTGGATGTCCATGTTTTCTTGGGTGTCCATGTTTTCTTGGATGAGTCAAAGATATCTTGGGTGAGCAAAAGGTAATGGGTATAAGTCTTATTTACTTCAGTTTGACCATGACCCCATGATTTCTTGGAGTACACTCTACAGTGTTCCAAGTATTTCAGGGAGTCAAAACAGAAAAATGAAGTCAAGACACTGAACCATTATCCTCATCGGCATCTGTAGCTCCTCCCCATATTTCAGTATTCCTCAGATGTCTGTCAGGTCCCAGGAACCCTCTGTTGAGGAGGTGTGGCCTTGTCTGGCTTACCACAGCAAGTCCCAGAAATTCTCAGATTTCACTCTTTTATACACTCCAGCCACTAGCCTCAAACCCAAAATGTCGAAAATACCAAAAGACTACTATTGTTAAAACTACTTGGAGAATCTGCGCAATTATCCGATATTTGTGCCAGATATTAAATATAGTTTACACAGTGATACAGTTTATCCAAGATATACATCAACTTTCATCTGAAATAAAATACGAACGTCTGGTTCAGAGAGTATCACTATCAAAACAACATGGCTGCCTCCGTAAAGAGAAGAATAAATTATGCACCTTTTATCATCAATAACTACTGGAATACATCAAACCACAGTTTGTCATGCCATGAATTACAAAGGTAGTACTTTCTTCTAGCTTCGTTATGTGAATAAATCAGTGTAACTTCATTAATTAACGATCTACAACTCAAAAACCATGGCCATGTGGCACAAACGAAGTATCTCATTACAACAACAACATGCAAGTAAATTCTGCAGAGCGTCTGCAAATATCCTCGGAATATTCGTTATCACTGAGAATTATCTGAAATGAACTCCAAATGTCAGAACTACAATTAGAGAACACAGAAGAGAGATATTCTATAGAACTTGTAATAAAAAAAAAATGCAAACACAAACCCAGTAAATTGATGCGCGTCTCAATATAATGTCTCGCAGACTCTCGCCAGGCTCACGCGCGTAGGCGAGCGAGACAACATTCAGCGTGAGCTCGCGGCGGCGCCTTTGATGTCGGGGTATGATTCGTCCCAGGTTTGAGTAACACCAGGAGTTACACTACTGGTGTGTTACGTCAAACTTTATCAGTGGAACTCAAGGATACCTTTGCAATGTCGAATACAATACATATACAGATGATTTAATCACCAAAAAGAAAAATGATAATATTTTGGTGTGCCAAAATCCTATTGACGGTCCAAATACACCCTTGTTCACTATTTTATGCTAAAATTACCCCTATCTGATCTACATTGTAGGCAAAAATGTCATCGCTAACAAACTGTTCACCACATCTCCATTTGTATAATCTTCAGCACAAAACATATATGGACAAATTCACAAATGCGTCCATGTGGTATCGTCGTATGAAACTCACGTTTTTCATGTTGTTAGTCTAATCCAGGGGATTATATTAGCTCCTGGTGCAAGTTTTTCACAACTGAGTTGTTTCACACCATATCTTGTTATTTTTACTCTATTTGTATGATATTCAGAACAACAAATGATGATCGAATTCGAAATGGTTGCAGTGGAGAATCTTCTGAAACTTGCATTTTTTCATATTTTAAGTCTAATTTTAGAGATTATTGTTAGCTCCAAGTACACATTTGTTAAAATACAACTTTTTCACATCGAAACTGATAATTTAAGACATCAGACGGTCTTGCTTCCTTTTTAAAAATAGTTTCCTACAAGTTAAGAAAAGAAAAAAGAAAAACATAAAAATGTTAATTTCCTTTTTTCACAACTGAGCTGTTTCACACCATATCTTATTATTTTTACTCTATTTGTATGATATTCAGCACAACAAATGATGGTCGAATTCGAAATGGTTGCCGTGGAGAATCTTCTGAAACTTGCATTTCTTTTTCATATTTTAAGTCTAATTTAAGAGATTATTGTTAGCTCCAAGTACACATTTGTTAAAATACAACTTTTTCACATCGAAACTGATAATTTAAGACATCAGACGGTCTTGCTTCCTTTTTAAAAATAATTTCCTACAAGTTAAGGAAAGAAAAAAGAAAAACATAAAAATGCTAATTTCCTTTTCCTGATATCTTTTTTGGACGCCATTTTGAATTATCCATGATGGTTTTCACGTAGAACAGCCCAATATGAAATACTTCAAGAAGTATACTAGATAGTCATACCTATAACCTCTCCACTTGTTCAAAAATAATTGATGCAAATTGAAATTCAGTCATGCCACTTTAAATCTCGTTATCGTAGTATATGCAAACTCATCCTCACTGAAACTACAGGAGGTCCAAACATCCAAGAAAATATACACAAAATTGTGAGTACCATAGACAATAATTTTATGGAATATACGGCCATATTGGACGCCATCTTGCATTGTGGCCAAGGAAGTAAACAATTTATAGCACATCAGTTATAAAAGAAGCGAATTTACTCTCCAAATTTGGGGACAACACAACCAAGTGAGCAACGGGGATTTGACCTTCACTTATAATTGTGGAGGTATTACTGTAATGCTCGATTTGACCACATCGAACACAGATATTTTGACAAGCAACCGGATTATGATAGAACATAAGCCATGGTACATGTATGTAGATTTTTTTTTCTTACCCCTTGAGCTAGAGAGTTGAGACTTACCGCACTATACCATTGAGTCAGGCTCTACTAGGAAATGTAAAAAATCAAAGATGGCCGCCATAATGACGTCACAGTGACGTTATTTTCAAAAATGGTATTTTTTGATCAGATTTTTTCAAATTTTTGTATTTATGTGTTTCTTTGCAAAAACTTCATGATAAATTAGTAAATAATAAAAAATGTGAAACAATAAAATCGATTTTGTCCGCTTTCCCTAGAACATCTCTTTTCTACACTAAAAATGACCCCAGTATGATAAACTACAAAGTCATGGAGTGTCAGCTCGCAAGGTTCTGTCGTTCCAAAGATGGGGCAGAAAGTTTGGTAGAGGGGTCGTAATGCCCCCCCCCCCCCTCACCCCCACCCCGCCCCAGGCCTGGTATGGTTAAAATCGATAATCTATCATAAATCAGTGCATGATCTATATTTACAACTGAATGAAATGTAAATCTAATAAAACTATTTTATAAATACTGGCTTTTGTTTGCTGAAATATTGGGGCGATTCCTGCATACGAGTGGGCAATATTCTAGATGAATCTGGCAGGTTGATTCTAGGAAACCAGTACTGGTACATGGTAATACCGAACTGGTACTTCTCATACACTTGATGACAGATGTCTAATTAACGGGCGAACAGGTATAGGTGTCTTGAAATGCTAACTATAGAGTATTAAGCAATTCGTGGTAAAGTAACTAATTAGCAGTCAAGTCTAGCGTGAAATCAAGGTGTGGGCAGAAAGAGCACCAGGAAATTCCATGAAGTTACCATAGCAATATCGGCAAAATCCGTCAGCTATATAGTTATACACATTGTATTTAATTGACCGTATAGGGTGAGAATATAGGATACAGTACTCGAATACCGTGTATATATATAGTACACGCACTGGACAGACGCTATTGTGAAATCCAGCAATCTAGGCATTTAAATACTTGATTACTCAATCAGTCCGAAACTTGAGGATGAATCAGTTTCACCTTAGACTGACCAAATCGTTCAGGTTGAAGGCTTGGTCATTCTGGGTCCCCCCCCGCCTCCCAATTCTATCGTACAATAAACACGAAACTTTCCGGCATTTCACTCCTTCCCATATTTGTACAATTCTCTCTCCCTAGGGAAACATGTAGTGATCATCGATAACAAAGTGACGATATACCAACTACCGTTCTTAGAAGATACAATATCATTACAAAGGAAAAACAACATCGTTATGGAGGAGAAACGTCAGAGGTGAAACCAGGTGTTTCAGGAAGGTGACAGTAGCGAAATGCCCCCCGCCCCCCCCCCTATCAAATTTTCTGCGCTATCTCCGGAACGACAAACTGAGAGCTGAAACTCCGTGACTTTATAGTTTATCATATTGGGATCATTTTGAGCCTATTTGCATAACCCCCCGAGCAGAGAATCATGGGTAAATTCAAGATGGTGGCCACGTGGGGTACCAGAAAAGTGATGTTTTTGTCATATTTCTTCAAAATTTCTGCTTTTCCGCGATGAAAAGTGAGCAAAAACTATTTTATTTCATATTACATTAATTTATCATGCAGTTTTTGCGGGAAAATTACATAAATAAAAAATTCGGAAACTCTGACCGAAAAATCGACCAAAAAATGCCGTTTTTGAAAATGACGTCACTGGGACGTCATCAAAGCGGCCATCTTGGATTGTTTTACATTTTCTGGTACAGCTTGACCCAGGGGTATAGTGTGGTAAGTTTCAGCCCCCTATAGCTCAAGGGATAAGAAAAATAATTAGGGGGGGGGGGGCATTCGCCCCAGGCCACGATAGGTCCCAAAAAGCAAAGGCCAGAATCGACACCGTCAGTCACTGTGCCGTTACGTCGCGGAATTTGGTTACGGTAAGAAAGAGAAAAGAAGAAAGCAAAAGAACAGTAGAGAAAAACATATGAGTATAGGGAGAGTATTTCCTGGGATATTCCTGGCTCCCTTTCACACCTGTTCAGGCCAGTAACCATATATGGTACCCGTTAAGCTGAAGAGATCGCATCGTCATAGTTACGGAGAAGAGATGGTGCCGTGACAATTGCAGGGAAATTGCTTGCGTGTATCTTTGATATATCGAAAATCGTTTTTCATTCTTGGTTTATTGATTAATAAGGATGACTAAACGTTGACATTTTACAAATGGCGATAATGGCAGTCCGTATATCAGCTCTGCTTAATCAGTCAGGCTATAGGTTTCTCTCATCAAACCGGTTTCTTTCAGGTGAAACAAGATATAAGTAAATCAGTCTTCCTCTAACTACTTATCCGAATTCATTTCGAATGCACAAATGAGTGGTAATGAAAGCAATATCAATTATACTGGTAATTTTAAAGCATTTGATGCGTTTTACCGTCACGGTATTCTGAGATCATTATCCGTCTGCTTAAAATAGTGTGCAATAAAACTGTTACATGCTGTGGAATGAAAGTTTATATAGTGTGTAATAAAACTAAATTATTTTCATCGTGTAGAGATACCTTAAGTATAACGGTAATCAACGAGATTCACATGTTGAAACAACAACTATATAAGACTCTGTCGTCATTCTAAGTGCAAATCATTGGAGATTTAACCATTTTGATACGTAATACTTTATATCGATATAGTTGTTGAGAGAATTTAGAATTTAGATTTTGTATTAAATGAGATCATGATGACGATGGATGAAGCTGGTCACGTCATCAACTTAGTATTGTAGTATTCATGCAAGTGTAGTGTATTTTTTTCAATCTGTCTCACAGCTAATTTCACTGAAGTGGAAACGGACCAGACCGTTGACCGAAATGATTACTCTCTAAAAAAAGTTGAGTGAAATTTAACTCAAGTAAGAGTGGAAATTGATCCCACTCAATACTTGAGTTACTTTTCACTCAACTTGAGTTAAATGCACTCAACTTTAGTGACATCTACTCAAGCATAAGAGTGGAAATTGATCCCATTCAAGTTGAGTGAACTTGAGTGGTTTTAACTCAAATTGAGTGAAAAGTAACTCAAGTTGACTGAAAAGTAACTCAAGTTTGAGTGAACAGGTACATTTCACTCAAACTTGAGTGGAACAGTTCACTCAAGTTTTTTTAGAGAGTAGTCGAGTAGTTTTATCGTTGGGCGCTTTATTACATAAACTTTAATATTTTCTCATGTTGAATAATATAAGCACTGCTTTTGGTAATCGGTGGTGTACGTCCAGTATTAATAACAGCTCGAGGTGGCATGCCTGCAAGGATGTTTGGTTGAATAACTATTATCAGTCAACCTATCGACTCGTCCCCAAGTTCTGAGAATTAATTCCAGCTCCATTCGGCCATATCCGTATGAATCGGTGCTCAGTCGACTGATTGTTCGGACTGTTCAATAATGCGACCATACAGCTGGAATTCTCAGGTATATGTTGACGAACTTTTTCTCCTTATTATATATAACCATTTGAATTTGTAAAACTTGTACATCGGATAAGTAACTAGAAAATCCACAAAAATATTTTGGATCACTGATATAGCTCGTTTCAACAGTAATTTAAAAGCAAAACCGCTTACTTTACAGGGAAAACTAATTTAATTTGAGAGAATTAGACCACACTTTTCGTTGACAAATATAGCTTTTGGATAGGAAAACGTCCTAGTATCAAATATATGCCATAATTCCGACGAACACTTATAACTTAGTTCATAACCAGACTCCGTATAAGGATAGGCATTTGCCAAGAAATAAGATATGGTGAATGGATTCCAGTCTTCGTTTGAAAGTACAGCGTAAACCTCTTCAAATTGCACACCGGTACCCTAAATAATGAAGTTGTGAAGACGAAGCTCTAGTTGCTGCTAAAAGTGGCGACATCAACGGATGATTACATAATTTTTCTGAAACAAAACCGTTTATCAGAGAGTAAAGTGTTCAGTTGATAATATTATGGATTGATTGAACAGCGGTAAACTTATATGACATGATGCGGCAATAATCGATCCGTCCAAGATCAGGACATCTGCATTTCTAGATTCAGCTTGGGCTTTTCTTCTTTTTACCTCCCTACAATCGTGATGTGCGTCGAAGGCTTTGTCAGACCTTTTTTTATAATCGGAATATCAAAGAATCTCGTTTGGTCGCCGTAATGACTCGGTAATAGACATATCGAATATCTGCCCAATCCACTTTCAATTATTCATATGTTTTCGTTGTCAGTGGTATCTGGTCTCATTAACCACTGAACTCTCCAAGTCACGCTGATTCCATGTCCGCATATAGATTAACAGCTTATAGACTTTCCTATAGGAAACCATTGCAAATATGCTTTTCGCTCCGATCCAAAGGCATTTTCTGGTGAGTAAACATTCCAGTAAATGACCGCCATAGCCGTATTATTATATCACGTGATATGATGGAGAAGTAAGATATGTGAAATTCTTTATTTTGAAAAATTGAGATCGAGATGAGAAATTCTTGGTTATTGTGGAATCTACAATATGCTGCGAAAGAGATAATCCAGCCTCCATCAAATTGACTTTATACTGAGGCTGTCTTGAATCGTCCATATGTTATGAGTATAATTCGAAACGACGGCTACAAGGGGCTATCACACAGTTTCCTCTTTGATTACTGGTATATTTTTTTGCTTATGTTTGTTTGATGACTAGTTTCAGAGTATCCATTGCTTAGGCTCGTGCTTAGCCCAGTGCAATCAGAGGGTATATCAGGAGATATACAATCTGGTGCCATGGGATTTTTTTTTTAACCTTAAATGAACTAAGAAATGTATCGTGAAATTTAAATAAAACATAGCCTATAGTATTGGACCCTTCTACGGAGGGTCAATGTCTGGCTGATGCAGCAACAACAACATTTTTCCAGTTAGACGGCAGATTTTGAAATCGAAAACGAGGCCATGCTATGTTATCGGTCAACTGAGACAGTCACGTGGTTGTGTATGACGATTGGAGTGGCTAAATAGTGATCCAATGCGAATTCTCGTCTTAGTTGAAAATGGCGGGGTCGAATGACCAATCACTGAAGGGGAGACAGCTGGAATAGTACGCAGACACTGTCTGATAATATCTTGATTTAACAGAGTCCTACAGTCTAAAATAAAACATTGAGTTGATGGGCCGCGAAATCCGTATGGCAAGCGGCCATTCATCTACAATTTCAATCGATGCCATGAGAACGCAAAAGTGAGCAAAGGGTAATTTATCTTGTGTCGTCAATCTATACATCGTCGGTATTCAATCGCCTTGGTGGACATCCACTGACCTGTCTGAACGGTTATATCAAATCGGATGTTTCGACAATTTATTGAATGGCTATTAACAATTACAACGCATATAAGGGAAGTGGGAAGAGGTACCGACATACTGACAGAGTCACATGACTTCACAGTATAGTCTTCTGGTTAACCTATTCTAAAGCACTTACCAAGAATCTAACGATTCGTGATATCTTTTGTATCTCAGGTACGCTTTTATAGTACCTATTCATGTGGCACCTTGGATAACATGACCACACGGCCCCTAGCATCGGCATAAGCGATATTTAGATACAAATCTAGAGAGCTATGATGGAAATGCTCTGACAACTCGCGTATTGGTAATTGGTGAGCTGTGTCGCTGTGACAACTCGTACACTGGGTATTGGTGAGCTGTATCGTCGTCAGATGAAAATGACGGCATTTAACACAAAAGATTAGTCTGTAAGGCCCGATGTCGACCCAGCATCAACGTCCCACAATGCCAACATATATCAAAAACCAAAAGGTCTGTATAGGGGGCGGGCCTCGGGGACGAAACGTCCACCAGCAGAATCTCGCCATATACAGGTAAAAATTACAACGCATATAAGGGAAGTGGAAAGAGGTGCCGACATACTGACAGAGCCACATAACTTCACAGTATAGTCTTCTGGTTAACCTATTCTAAAGCACATACCAAGAATCTAACGATTCGTGATATCTTTTGTATCTCGGGTACGCTTTTGTTGTACCTATTCATGTGGCAACTTGGATGGCATGACCACACGGCCCCTAGCACCGTCATAAGCGGTATTAGATACATGCTTAATGTAATCTTCTGAATATCGGATATCAAATCATCCTATTCATAAAACCAGTCAGTTCAACTATCAAAGAATGCAGGTTCACAAAACGCTCGTGTATTTTCTCCGAAGCCATCATGATCCATCTGGAACTATCAATTGTATATTGTGAAACGTCGTGATATACAAACTCAGAGAAGGGACAGGGTATCACGAACATGCGAAATCAGGTTGGAGATAACAGAACTTAGATGATAGATGATTTTCATTAGTAATTTAGGTGTAACCTTCGTTTCGTGCAGATCGAGTTGTATAACACAACATAAGATATAACAACATATACAATAAGAACGATAAATAACATTAAAGGAGTTAGCACATAATTTAAAAGTTTAGTCAGAATTTAAGAATATTCAGATAAAAACTGCTCTTGAAGAAGTCTCATAATAAATAACATTAAAGGAGTTAGCAAATAATTTAGAAGATCGGTCAGCTTAATCTAAGAATATTCAGATAGAAACTGTTCTTGAAGGAGTCGTTACAGGGTTCTTAAAACCACCAAGTGTTCTTGAAGGAGTCGTTACAGGGTTCTTAAAACCACCAAGTGTTCTTGAAGGAGTCGTTACAGGGTTCTTAAAACCACCAAGTGTTCTTGAAGGAGTCGTTACAGGGTTCTTAAAACCACCAAGTGTTCTTGAAGGAGTCGATACAGGGTTCTTAAAACCACCAAGTGTTCTTGAAGGAGTCGTTACAGGGTTCTTAAAACCACCAAGTGTTCTTGAAGGAGTCGTTACAGGGTTCTTAAAACCACCAAGTGTTCTTGAAGGAGTCGTTACAGTATTCTTAAAACCACCAAGTGTTCTTGAAGGAGTCGTTACAGGGTTCTTAAAACCACCAAGTGTTTTGCAGTCTCTCTTAAAGCCCAAGTCCCACTCAGGCGAAGTTGTTTACGAAACTTTGCGATGCATTGGTCGTAATGTTTCGTAATAAATCGCTTTACAAAAGCCGGCTTTCCCGCCATTTGGAGCGAATATATACGACATGTTTACGAATAATTACGACTGTTTGCGATGCAGTTACAAAGAAATACGATACTTTTATGACAGTTAGCGATATTCGCACCCAAATTTAGGCGATTCAGTGCGATACAGTTGCGAATATGTGCGATGTATTTGCGAACATTTACGAAGTGCATACGACTACTTGCCATTATTTCCCGATGTCTTGTGAATACGTACGAAGGTTTTACGACGTGTTTACGACGTTGTTATGACAGATTGGGTCAAATGTTTACGATTACTTCGTATACCATCGTTTCCTGTCGAAAATTATCGTAACTATTCGTATTTATTTTTCACTTGACGATTATTAACGGAACTGTTACCAGTAAGGCGATTAAATTACGACTTAATTACGATGCATTACAACGATTATTTACGATAAAATTACAGATATTTGAGACTTAAGGCAAAATCGCATTGCTTGGCGAATTTTTTTAACATTTTGAAATTGGCGCGGCGATGAAACCGGGGCGACGATTTTCTTACGAACTGAAGCGATGACTTACGAATCATGACGAATGTCTTTACGAATAGCTTGCGAGTATCTTACCAATACTTACGATCTTAAATCGTCAAGCTTCGTAAAGGAGTTCGCCTACATGGGACATGGGCTTAAGACTGCGCGCATTTATCCTAAACGAACGTTTAAAAAGTTATGATCGAGCCCTCGGTGAAACCTTGGTCGTAGGGATCTCACAGGCTTATACTCTTGTACAATGTTACAACTATAATCCGGTACAATATTTTGCCTACATTTAAATACTAACCAAGTATATTTAATTCCAGTTTCACGGCCACCGGTAGCTAGTTTAACTAAGCATACATGTCCTTAGATGATATATTAGATTTAATATCTAAAAATAATTACATGATCGTCTTTGTAACCGTCCAAGTGCGGATATGTCTCACACACTGCCATTTGACCATACATTAGAACAATAACTAAATGAGGTGAGATGAAATTGGCTAATTGGCTGACTGGCTGATTGGCTAACTAATATAGTTGAAAGGAGGTGTTCCCTTTAGATGGATATTTTCCCCTTCAGCGTCGTTCTCTGCTGCTCTATTGTCTTGCTCCGAGCCGGTCGGTATATTGTGACGCAATGCTCAGGTATTCCCTAATTCTTTGTCAGCCCGGCGTGGCCAGTCTAATAGAAATTTCTGGTTCATAATCTCATACAGTTACCATATATATTTTCATGAACGAACAAACTATTTACGAAAAATAATCTGTTATATAAATATATAAACCTACTCGAAAACTACCAACTCTCCGCCAAAAGTTCAGCGAACAAATAGTAAGAAAGTAACTGCAAAAAACCTATCGACACAACCATAATCAGTTGGGGAGCAAGATTCACCATTTGTTAAGGATCATTTCCTGAATAATTAGAGAATATGTTTAAGCTGGAAAACTGTGAACAACAATTACATTAGCGGTAGACCGGGAAATGAATATAGCCATATTGTAGTGACGAAACATTGAAGAATAGCTGTGAACCAGGAATTTTCCGTTTTGGCCTAACAGGCCTCCATTTAAGACAAGTTTCACGTTATAAATTTTCCGTTCATTGTTACCAGTTTGATCTTTCCGCTGCCCTCAGGCAAAATAATAAACGTAGAAGTTATAGATTTGTGTAACAATTCTTTTTTTTGTTCTACTGGATCGTCACAATATTCACCTACTGAACAAGTGGTGTGGCTGTGTGTGCAACTCTATTCATGAATTATGATAACATAGGCGATTATTTACGTTAGCGGTTCGCTGTCTTTATTTCACGCCACTATTGCACTTTAAAGTCCAAAATGAAGATAGGGAAAAGAGAAAAATGAAAATAAAAACTTTTTATGATTTGGAGTTTCGAACCCAAAAGTTGGCCTTCATTAAATTTGTAGTCTGACACTCTTAGCTTTCGGTCAAACAGCTGTTTCAATTTTCATCTGGAGGAATCATGTGCCGAATGGTGGTGAACTACACCCTTTACAAAGCATTCCAAGCGATTTGACATATTTCTGTTTTATGAAGATATGACACCTTTAACCAAAACGATTTTTCATCATCATTTATAACCAAACTCACCGAATTTGGATATCTAAGACTCGTTCTGGTTAAAAGTGTCATATTTTAAATATTTCCTCCAAGAATATCACCAAAAATTGCAAAAACAAACAAATGCCTATTTTCTATTACTCGTAACAAAAATGACAAATCTTTTGTCGGTGAAAATTCAGAATACGAAAATTCAGTATTTTCTCTCTCAAGCTAATAATTTTTGAAGTAAACACGAGGAAATTATATTTTCAGATTATAAACGCAACACCATAAGGAAAAAAATACAGTCAAACCGATTTGCACGGGATTTATATAGCGCTGAAGTCAGATATGATATTCCGTGATATTATATCCGAGTTTACTGAGATTGGGACCAATCAAGGTTTTCAGTAATTAAAACGTCCAACTTGCGACCAATATCAGCATATGAACCACCCACAACACTGGGAGTTTAAGAGGCCAATTCGCTGTATATTCACACGAGTCATCTAGCCCTAGGCAACAGGGCGATATAAACAAATGCAAAGCTAACAGAAGATGAGAATTATCACGAACGATGTATGTGCTGTGGTTGACCCGTGTACCGAAATGGTGCTGACGTCATCATATCTTAATGAGAATATGCATCATTTATACTGACAACGTACATTGGTTATTTGTATTGAATTAGACACGCAGTCTTTAATAATCATCAACGGCATATGTCCACATATACGCTATGGGTGTTTACGAAAAGAAGCTGGGTGACTATCCTCTTATGAATTCACTAGATACTCCGAATGTTTGTTTGATTCATTCGCACACAAGTCCATCCACTGTGTTTTCTACTGTTCGTTCTGTGGATGCCTTTTCCACCAGATTATAGGACAATGGTGGTATCGAGAAAGCTTTGCGCTATGAAACAATAGTTCTCAGTCATCAATACATTTGACAGCCTATTCCTAATAAGTAGTCTCCAGTAGTCTACCGATGTTTGATGTGTCTGTTTTTGTATTCCCATTCGAAACCATCTCTATCACAGAGGACAAATAAAGAAACGTGTATTACTAAAGGCATATAGAACATTAAATTGATCAAATAATACAAGGGCTCTATCGATTAGTGTCAATATCATTATAGATATATCACATCATCTAAAAGCATTGCACGGTGATTTGTTCCATGAAGCATGCAACTGTAGAGGGCTCTCTGCCTGATAGTGAGTTATTATCTCGTTTGAATCTCGGCTTAGACGGAGGAAATGAACTTATCCTATGTAAAGTTCCAGAACGAAAATTAAGAACTAGTATTTCAAAAGTATTCAGATGATCAATAGGAGTGAGCTTGTTTGCATGATCCCCGGAACAACTCACCATGGGTAAATTCAAAATGGTGCCCGTGTCAGAAAATGGGTTATTGATAATTTTCTTCCAATTCCTTGTATATTTCACCTCATGCATTTTCCAATACTGATCACTTTTTTAGGAGAACAGTATGGCAAAAATCGATCCAAACATTCTGTCGAAGTTTGGTAGCCAATGACAATGATTTTCGATATTGTTTACAAATTGGCGACAAACTGAAAGACCAGAAAGTCGTCATTCAACAGAACATTGCCATACTGACGTTCAATTGCTAGAAAAATCTTTCAAAAGCCGGCTGAACGACACAGTAAATGCCATATCCTGCAGACGTACTGGTAGCTGTGTCTTGATGGCCCGAAAGGCAGATCTGTTCTCCGAGTATTGTCCCATTATGTGCTCGTGGGTGTGAATGTAACTCGTTAGGCCAGAGTGTCAGTCCTGAATGCTCAGGCGGTTAAGAGCGTCAGTCCTATATGACCAGGCATTTAGAGCGTCATTCCTGTATGATCAGGCTTTTAGAGCGTCAGTCCTGCATGACCAGGCGGTTAGAGCTTCAGTCCCGTATGACCAGTCGGTTAGAGCATCAGTCCTGTGTGACCAGGTGGTTAGAGCGTCAGTCCGGTATGACCAGGCGGTTAGAGCGTCAGTCCTGTATGACCAGGCAATTAGAGCGTCAGCCCTGTATATGATCAGGCGGTTAGAACGTCAGTCCTGTATTATCAGGCGGTTAGAGTATTAGTCCCGGATGACCAGGCGGTTAGAGCGTCATTCCTGTATGACCAGGCGGTTAAAACGTCAGTCCTGATGATCAGGCGGTTAGAGCGTCAGTCCTGTATGATCAGGCAGTTGGTGTCGTAGTCCGTGTGAGTCCCATCAGTACCCGTATGTGGTTAACGATGACGACAGAGAAGGCTGGGTGCCATTTTGGGTGTATCCTCTCTCCAATTCCACCCCACTCCTCCGAAGTGTGGACGGGGGCAGTTTATCCGAGCGGACGTCAAGGCCTTTTACCCAAGCCGCGTCTACAAGCCGTTGCTGCATTGTGTTGAATCAGGTCCTTTTTTACCACGAATGATTGGTCTCGAGTTGCTACTAATTGTGTTAACCGACATGTGCCGAGTCTTTGTTAAGATACCACGTTTTCGATGGAATCGATCTGGTGATATTTTTTTAAATCTCTGATGCAGTTCGACATAAGGTGGGGTAAATAATAGATGAGTATTCTAGTCACCGCCTTATGTAAACAGGTCGAACTATGCTATGAGGGTTTTCTCGTCGGCGCCAAGAGATCAATGGCTTTATTTCTATCGTCTATAGGTTACTGCTTTTTAACTGCGGATGATCGTCATTAACTAACTAATAAAAGGGATTTGTCATCAAAAATCATTTGAGCTCTAACCAAGCTGCCAGCACCATGATTAGCCAGGATTGTCTTCATCTCAAATGTAATCACCGAAAATCACCAAGGCCCTAAATCCAGCTACTTTAAAGAAGAACCACTAGGATGCCAATAAACTGTCACCATTAAAGCCAAAGACTATAGTAGTTTTCTAGTCCAAAAAAGCTCACTCTATAATACTAAAAAGCTATCGTCACACGAAGAAGTTTTGGCTTTCTAACCAATCCGCGAAAAAAACACAAACGTGTCGTCACTATGAAGTTTCACTGGTTTCTATATCAAATTCCAATCACCAAGAATCGACCTGCAGACACAAACCTAGCAATCAAGTACCAACCGATCTTCACCAAGAATGGACCAGACACAAACCTAGCAATCAAGTACCAACCGATCTTCACCAAGAATGGACCAGACACAAACCTAGCAATCAAGTACCAATCGATCTTCACCAAGAATCGACCAGACACAAACCTAGCAATCAAGTACCAACCGATCTTCACAAAGAATGGACCAGACACAAACCTAGCAATCAAGTACCAACCGATCTTCACAAAGAATGGACCAGACACAAACCTAGCAATCAAGTACCAACAGATCTTCACAAAGAATGCACCAGACACAAACCTAGCAATCAAGTACCAACCGATCTTCACAAAGAATGGACCAGACACAAACCTAGCAATCAAGTACCAACCGATCTAAACAGAGAATCACCAGGTTAGCGAAATTTCCTGGTCAACAATAAAATTTACCCAGAGACCGTCACCATCAAGCATGACCAGGACACAAACACGCAATAGTGACAAGCTACATGTATCTCGCAAAGAATCATCAATATGTCGAAATGTCCTCGTTAAAATAGCGATTTACGCTCTACCCGTCACCATCAAGCACGACCAGGACACAAACACGCAATAGTGACAAGCTATCCCGCAAAGAATCATCAATATGTCGAAATGTCCTCGTTAAAATAGCGATTTACGCACTAGCCGTCACCATCAAGCATGACCAGGACACAAAACAAGCAATCTGTGGTGACAAGCTATCTCACAAAGAATCACCAAGATACCGAAATGTCCTCGTCAACATCCAGATTTATCCACTAGTTGTCACCATCAAGCATGGCCAGTTAAAAAAACCAAAAACAATCCAGCACCAAGCGATCCCACATAGAATCAGGGTCTCAGAGAAAAGTTGATCACCAATACGTATATCATAGACACCGATCATGAATTATTAAATAACGGGACAGTGATAAACAAAGCGCTAAAAGTTATACGTCACAGGCTGGAATTATGGGCATGGCGATAATGACCTTATGGCTCGATGTATCGAACTTGGCTGCACTGTACGGTCATCCTCTCCAGCCACTTACTATTGACCCGCTGTCTGGAATTGACTGCCCCTGAGCAAATGCTTGGTTGGTTTACTAGTCAGAGATCACAACAGCACTGGATCATAAATGCCTTTGTTATGATTATGATATGTCCATGATATGATATGTTTTTATGTGCATGTACCTTTGCATGCTTTGAATTACATTGTATGCTGGAATGCTAAAATTGAAACCATCCATCTTGGATTAAGTTTTTTTTGTTTAAGGATGCATGTATATGTAGCTAAGATGAATATTAGGGCTAAGGGTTTAATGGACTATTCAAGTGCAACCTTCTATTTATGCTTAAATACCATTTAAGTATATACAAACTATACTGTATATCCACTTGTCTGTGTTAGTGTGTGGTTATGTCATGCCTGGCAATGGTGCAGGGAGTTGCCTCTAGTTGGGGGGGGAGGGGAGGGGGGGGGGGGGGGAACACTCTTGAGTAAGGCCGTGATAACTTTTTAAGATCACTTGGTGGGGTGGCACTTTTTTTCGAGCTACATTTTTTCAATGCATACGGTCCCTAATAATACAACATATTGGTAATAGTTTACACATATATTTTTTTACAAACACTCACAAGCCAGTATCAGCGGTTGGAAAACACTATTGGATCAATGTTAGTTGTTTCGTTCTTTAATTGCAGCTGCTTCGCCGTGAGAGCCCTCGTAATTGGCACTTGTGCGTGACAGGACTCTTTCGTGACTAGATGATATATTGCACTATTGGAAGATGACGATCTCTTGTGTGCTCTATAGCTGACTAGAACTGTATTCCAGTTGTATTCCACCTCTTTCACTACAGAAGTCTTGCCTTTCACCATCGAGACTTTTTAGGCCCACATGATTAAATACGCGACGCGTTTCAAAACAACGTCTGATGTATTAGCAGTGAAGTAACGTAAAAATTACACAAAAAATAAATAATGACATAGTAAGTCTGGAGACTAATGGAGTCATAATTCATACTGATACAAGGAATGATTTCTAAAAATACAAATATTGCAAATACAAGTGTAGTAATTACGAAACAAATCCCATTGCGCCCATATATGGAATGAGTACCAGTATGGGTACATCGCCCATCTGCATTGATCTTAAAAGGCATGAGCTGGGAATATTTGATCATGAGTATACTCCATTCTCCCATTGTCGAAGTTTGTAACAACACATTCTGATGCCATGAGACTGAAATAGTCAGACAATCGTGAAGCACTTATCGTTGAACAGTTCGGAACTCTTTTAACCTGGTAACATCTTCGCTAGCCAAATCTGGCTCGTATCTAATGGCATATAGGTCCGACAGTTTTTGCTGATGTGCAACTGAGGGAGGAAATGTTTTCCTAAAGAGAAGCATAAGAGAAGGAATATTATTTTCAGGGATTTATCTGGCATTTTACATCTGTGTACACCTTTGTAAAATAAAAGAATTCCCGACAGAAAAAATATGTCAAGTTCCTAACTAATATCATATATAGGCAGAACATTTTTTCTTGTCTCAGGTAAGACATATTTTCCTAAAAAAAACACAGGTGAAAACGGACACCGGCCAGTGTATTCAAACAAATATTTAAACCCAGAGTTTAGTCACAAAACGATGAGATACGACTATGAAAAATAGTCGGTAACAACATTCGTTACCGGTGTGAAAGCACACAAGAAACACTGTAGTCAAAATTTCTTGCCCCAACAAATACTGTCCATGATCATATCGTTCTATTCAGGATGATACGTTTGAGAATTGAGTTGAAAATCCGTAAATAAATTCTCAATCGGACCGGTTACAGAAATATTTCTGTTTGGCCGTGCACAATGATCTATATAGTCAAACACGCGCACATACCAGTATGTCTTCCACGGAATGTTCTAAGGCCAATATTTTTTTGTGAGCAAATACTCGCGAAAAGAGTGATGCGCTGATCTGGCTTCTTTTTTACTCATTTTTTCTATTCTACAAGATTCCGGATTTCGAACATTTCGTTAGTCACAGTATGTCCGGTCATGCATTTTGGTCATGAACCAAATGCTGTTTTGGACTACAGAAGACGATTTCGCTTCGCGGATTCGTTCCATAGAGGGTAGACATTTCTTTGAATTTCATTTCTTCCAAAACAGGCAGTTTGATTAGACAATGAAAATGTAATGCAAGTGCTGATATAGCATTTCATTGGAAAATTTCAGTACATCAGAGAATTAAGAACAATTAAATGATCCTGTATCTGGTCAGTTCGCTTGCATGGTCAGAATTATACAGGCATGTAGCAAGTTGAACCTGTTGTGTAGTTTCAAATAAATCTCATCTCTCTCAACGGCCTGATAGTCAAACTTGGCTGTTTGCCAATATCTCTCATCAAGCTACCATAAACAGTTCCATCAATTAATCCCACATATTACCCCGGGAGTTGACGTGAGCGTGAGCACCCACACCAAAATAGCCTGATCGTTCTAAAACCCGGACCCCTCATCTAAATATAGATAGCTAGTTTAGTGACAATGCACGTGCAAAACAGATCAGAGCCTACATCCACAGATGACAACTGCCACCATTATCCCTTCAGATAAATTCCTGGAGAAGATTATCTGGAATAATATCTAACGTACATGACGAATCGCTTGTTGACAAAAATAATACAACCTCAATTAATTTCGATTAATTATCTACGTCAGACGCCGGATTAGCCTGCAGCAGGTTTCCAAACAATTGTACATGGTATAGTATCCTGGGTATGTTGTACCATACTCTAACCATCACATCGCTTACTTAATATTGACCCTAAACTATGGAAGATATATCGGTCACACGCATTCTCCGTTCTCGCCCTGAATGCAAGGGGTCCATAAAGCGAGATCGCGAGAATCCGAGAACTATCTCGCGTTCAACTGTCAATTCTCTCGTTCTCGCCTGTCACTAAAATAATTCCGAGTTGAAGCCATCGGCACCATGACTTTTGTTATTTTTTCTTCTTTTTAAGGCTGAGACGATTTCATTGGGCGTGTGAAGATCTTCCATAGATTCCGCTTCTAATCAGATTATCCTTGTATCGTTTTGAAATGCAGACTCTCCAAATCAATATCTCCTTTACCTTGAGCCTGGTACAGTTTATTCTAGAAAAATGTTCACCGCTTCCAAAATTTCATTTTGCTCCATAATGACTAGCAGCTTTATTCAAAACGGTGTCCATTCCATTAGATTCATGTTCGAAAAAATATAACAATAAATCATCTAGTCTAGTCTGTCATTCATAATTCAGCCGTCGTCTATTAAAGAATATCTGCGTCCATAACCCAAAGACCTATTTCATATTTCATATAACAGTATTAGCACCAAATTCAAAAAGACAATCATAGTATACATAAACATAGGCTAGTTTCCTGCAAGAGAAAAGCGGTCAACAGTTTTCAAAAATGCTGACAAGACATCATGATGTTCCAAAAATATCAAAACCGTATCGCTAATCAGTATTCTTAATCCATAATAATCGTTGTAAAGTCGTCATCTTGAGAATGATGTATCTCAGTCACGCTTTAATTGTTGTTGTTCATATGAGCATCCTGAGGATCTTGAAGTACATGGGTTCATACGGCCCCTAGCCCAGAGTTAAGCGGAATTAGACACAAGTTACGAAACGTAACGCCATAGATCTTGCACACTATACGCTCGTATTTCGCTATCAGCATGCGATATGTATCACCAAATTTGAGAAATTTTGAGACATCATGTTCGAGGGAGATTTATACAGTACTTTAGAATTTAGCAGCTATAAATCAGTTCTAAGCAACAGAGCAATAGAAATTTTAAAAATACACCCCAAATTGTGATTCCGTAACCGTGGATTTCATGAGAACTTGAAATGGTTCGGATTGAATTTGATTGGGCAGCTGTTTAATAGCCGGCCGATTGCCGGCGTTGAAATAGTTCACTCATATCATATACTGGTACCAGTACGGAGCTTTATTTTTGTATTGATGAAAAATAAAAAGAAATAAACAAAAGAATCAATAAATTTTATTCGCAGAATAAAATATTATTATTGTGTAATATGTCCTTGCCTTGTTATGTGAAAATATTGAGCAAGCATGCATCTGTATCAATATAGTTTACAAAACAGCTCATTTTTCATTCTTTTGATGAAACAAATACCTCAGAAAATAATAAAGTACCTGGAATAATATTGCGAATTAAACTCGTGAACTTTGAAAGGCTGCCATTATTTGTGTATTCTTGTGGCTTTCATGTTTGGATGTTCGATCTGTGGAAATGTTAGGTTTAACATCTAGAGAGTTGGAAGAGGGAAAGCATTTAGAAACCGTTGTTTCACCACTTTTAAGTGTTGGATGCAACAGCTTAAAATGTTGCATTTAACACTTAAAAGTGGAGAATACAACACTTTCTAAATGCTTTCCCTCCTCCAACCCTCTAGATGTTAAATCTAACATTTGCGTTTATTCACAAAATTTGGGACAAGGGAAACCCTATCGTTGTGCTATGTGTAATTCGTTATATTCGTTTGCCAGTGATAATAGGAATATATGTACATAGTGCCATAATAATTATACTCATTCTATTTTGGTGGTTCAAAGAAAAATAATGGTAGGGGAAAACACATTAAATATATTGCTGCGGTTTCAAGTTGAGAAAATTCAAGATCAACATAATTGTATGTATTGTTTTGTATGTATTTTCTCCATTACATGCAATCTAATATCATGCCAACTAACTGACATGTTCGTAATTTTCAAGTGATGAGACGTATGGAATATGAGGATATGGAACGAACGATAGTTTGAGGACTTACAATAGTAGATTAATTTAAAACAATCAAACTCTTTCGCGAGTTCTTCGATTACAATGTCCAGCAAGTAACGATCAACATTTGTTTTACATTCGTCAATATTATGAAAAGATACGTAGCTTGAGCTGAGGGGATGAAATTTAACGAAGAATGTCATTTGAATTCCAAACCATGGAAAATAACGACGATTAGATAAGAAAAGGTCTTCCTTTGGAATCTCCTGTCTTTGCCAATGACGAGTTTCGTATCTGTCTCCATTTAAAGAGAGCGTAACGCAAAGCATCCTGGAAGAGGATGGTAGTTAATTTTGATGTACCTCCGCGAGATCTCATAGTTTTGAATGTTTGAGCCACCATTCTTCCAAAGTAAGGTTTTAGGCTCCACACAGGGAATATTTTGATGGAGAAAAACGCACTTCCATAAGTTCCAACCATGCACCATCAAATCATAAACTGTTTGGAGCTCAATATATCCCCTTTACATTTGGCACCATGGTCATAATTCCCAATTCTGTTTTGTTTCTAAGGAATCTTCTGCAAAAGTCACCTAGCTCGATTTTAAGACCCATAGGCTCATTTCAATCTAATAAGGTTGCACGCAGGGTGACAGCCTTAACATGTGTATAATTTTTATCGTGACAGTATGAATCAGTTTTCACAGCATACCGTACAATTATCCAGCTGAAGGCCACCATTCATATTTGGATTTGCCCCTGTATTGTTTCAATATATACTTAGCTCATTCATTTATCGGCGTCACAACGCTGTCAAACTTATATAAGCGTCACACCGCTGAAAAAAATACAATGATGTCTTGTTGCCATCAAATAAAACTGTTGACCGCTTCACTCTTGCAAGAAACATCTTCTTTCAATTTATGCCTGACTGGAATTGGCGCTATAATGGTCTAGCTTAAACGGTGTTTCGATTATTAAGGCGGACGTTTTGCGGACTATATGGTTACTATAGTTGAATACTGTATGTCGGATGTGGGCACCTATATACCAAATTGCTATATAATAACCTACAATAATCAAAATAAGTCTCTTCCTTGTGTCTGTTGTAGTCGCAGATGTGTAAAGGCCGATCATTCTCACGGATCCAGAGTAGCCATTCCAAGTTTGGAGGTAATCGGTTAAGCTTCTCCCTCGGTAGTACAAACGCACGCACATACTGAATGAGCTTTTCAATGAGTTTTAATGATGTACGTATGTATGTATGTATGTATAATTGGAATGAATGTGTCTGTTTATATCTTTCTATGTATGCGTTTTTTAGTCCAAATCTGAGCACAACATTTGCGCAACAAATTCTATTCTTTTCTTTACCCTACTCGTTTATGTCATACGGTGGCAGATAAACCTGATTGGCGTATAGTTTATTACACAATACTGATCAATTTAACCGCGAGATGTCGATAAACGTGGGTTCATGATTTCATATGAGTGCGATATGATATTTTTAACCCAAACAAGCTATATATAAATTTGAACGTACATACGATACATACTGACAAAACAGTCATACCAGCATAACTACATGTAGAACATTGTCTTGTCCTAACACAGTAAAGTACAGAGCGATACACATATCAAGGGCTTGAGATTCGGTTAATTTCTATTTACGGTGGAGACTGGTATACCGCCACCATTGATCATACTACATTTTATGGCTAAACATTCTTGGAAATTTAATGACATATAAAGTACATTACGTATGTGTATACTGAAAGTATATAGATCTTCATTGACAAATCAAAAAACGCTTCAAAATATTCAAATTCGTCTAAATTTATAGCCATAATTAAAGATTAATAAGAATTTTTTTGAAAATCGCTATTTATTATTAGAAAGAAAAATACCGGGCCTCTATTGTTTAATTGTATTTAGATAAACAGTGTGCTTGAAAGGTTACCTGGAAATATTCGAAAAATCGGTCGATCAATTTCATGAACAAAATGTTTAATTTAATGTTTTTTTCGTCTTCACTCCCCTATTATATTTGTGTATCAAGGGTTTGCTGGGAATCTGGGGACCCCTGATTTTTATTTCTTTTTACAGATATGTATACTTCATATAAAATGTTTAAAGTAAATCTCTCGATAGAAAGAGATGTGTCGGTATCTACCTGAATACAATTCTGATAATGAACAGATGCAATTAAATAGTCTGTTTGAATCCAGCTGATATATGAGGAAGGCGACATCTAGTGGCAATTGTGTTAAACATTTGACATTTTCCCCGTACCCGATCGATCAAAAGAGTCGTACGGGTTCGTGGTCAACATCCCTTCAGAGGTTTTCACTGTTGATAAGGACTCGTTATAGATTTGATGATGTCGAGCAGATACACCTTCCATCAGGCGATGTAGAAGCGGTGAAATATTTTAGCGCAGTCCAAATTAGGGCTGAATATCGGCCATTTTGGGGGTTCTGCTCCACCGGACGAGTCATAAAATAAATTACTGTCATTCAGTTCTCGGCTGCCATTCCCTAAACCTGTGTATATACCATCATTTCGGGATTGGCCGATCAAATATTGGATATTCTTGAAGATAGGATAATTATCGTGCTTGTTTCGCCAGCAGCATTTAATATAACTAATGGATATCCGAAGCAGATACTCAAGTCTAAATCTGTCAGCCCAAATACACAGGTATACCCATATCTAACAAGAGAGAATTAGATTGCAGCTCTGCATTATTAAACAGGAAACCGACTAGTAATAAATTCCACCACTTGTATACAACATGATAAATTCATTAAATACCCAAAGGTTGTCTTTTGAATAGAGGTTTTGGTCGGCATTGTTTGTTTATTGCCACTAAACCTGCATTGTTCCAGTAATAGTTAGGTTTAACATGCATCATACATTATACTGTGTACAATATGGTTTCTATAGTACCAGTCCCCAGGGAACCGATTGGTCGAGTCGTCGTCACAGTTGATCAACTTTTACGTTCTTTTCGCAGTGAATTATGTTGTTTTCGAATTGCTAAAACATGTTAAGGGAATATCGAGTCTAAATGTACGAATTGGCAAACAATGAAGACCTGACATTCAATGGCTTATAACTCATCATATTTGCATTGGAGCGATATGCAAGAGGTGGGAAAATTGACGACGGCTGGTGACTAAAAAGCAACAATATGACTCTACAGTAATAACTTAGTAATGTCCGACGTCGTACGGCTTGAATTTCCCACCGAAACAATAAACCTACATATATTTGTCGAGTGACATGTACAAACGTCCACCAGCAGAATCCTACCATATACAGGCAATAAAAAGGAGCAATATGCAAGAGGTGGGAAAAATTGACGACGGCTGGACAGGAAAGTATTTGTCGACACCTAACATTCAGACCCGAGAATAGCCTTAGTATCTCAGCCGCGCTTTTATTGCATAGCCCTCCGAGCAGGGAATAAATTGCGGCCATGTCAGGTTTTCTTCATAATGTGCCCCAATATATTTTATCTCACATCAAATAATTATTTCTAAATGTATGGCCCCTCACCAGGCTGAGGTACACCTCAAGTCGTCCAAGCCAGATTAGGGTAATAGTCTTACAGACGATAATAATGATGAAAAAGTTAAACTGGTCCACTGGATAATAGGGGAGATTGGGGTGCACTGGGACATTTTTTACCTTTTGCAAACATCTCTCCTGTTTATTGCCTTCTATGCTCCAGTTATAACTAGTATTTAGTATGACATAATCTACGAAAAGAATCCAGAATGTCTTTTATACTTTTGTCCAGAATTACAATTTGAAAAGTAAAAACTGTGTCCCACTGGGGTGCAGTGGGAGAATAATCGAAATACATTTCAAATCAAGTATATACTTTTATGCATCATAAGTGTTTAGACGATTCAATAGCCACGGTTGCTAGTCGCTATTTTAGAACCTGAATTACATAAATTATTTTCCAGAGGTCAAATTTGAACAAAAAATATTTGGTGGGATTCCCATCTCAACGGAAGTATCTGTCTTAGAAATTATTAGAAAAAACGCATCAAATCCGATAGAATTAGTGATTACTACTATCTAGGAAACAAACTAATGCCCTTTAATAACATTTTGGGATGAAAGTAAATTTCAACATTTGAATACAATGTCCCATTGTGCCCGGGCAAAAGTGTCCCAGTCCACCCCGGGTGCATGATATATTCCGTTAAAAAAAAAATAAAAAAAATAATACATATACATATACATCCGAGAAAATAAATCGATACAATCAAATTGTACCTTTGTCTATCCTCTTTCAATAGTACCAAAGCAGTAATGAAGTACAGTGGAAAAATATAACAAAATATCATCATCAGACCTGAAAATTTACACACATTGTTCAAAAACAATTGTTTTTGCCCCTAATTGTTTACCTCTAATATTTTATACTTATAATCAATATTTAGGTATTGTATGGGGGTGGTAGCTTTCTGTTTATAATCGCTAGTGTATTCCTGTATACTTATCACAGGAGTTAGATGGTTTGTACCACTGTGTCCAATGCCCAATTTCCCCCCAATAGCATGTATTTGTTGGTAATTACTTTTTTATATAAAACGATTTCACATTATGTTCAAGTGTTCAATAAATACGACCGATTGTATGTTCTCCTCGCGTTTCTGATCACATGCTATATTTCAGGCCTGCGGACTGGACTATGCTCATGCACAGTTATGGAGGCTATTGTCTCCATATAAATTAACGTAATTAACACACTCCACACGATGTATCTGAGCGATAATCCTCATTCAGATGAGTCTAAACTTTCAGATTATTAGCGGTGAAGGCTAGGAAACATCCAAGTCAGGTACTCACGAAAAACTTTGTCGTCCTGAGGGTGGACTACAGGCTGGGATGAAGCAGTTGACTATACAAATGTTGGACTACAGGTTCGGTTGAAAAACTTTCGTCATGAGGGTGGACTATGGGTTTGGATTAAGTAGTTGATCATACCAACGATGGACTACAGGTTGAGATGAAGAGCTTTGTCGTCATGGAGGTGGATTATAGGTTAGGAAGAATCATTTCACCATTTAAAACTAAAGTGTTGAAACTTACTCGTAAAGTGTTGAAATAACCCTTTAAGTGTGTCCACAGGGACAACACTTAAAGAGCAGTATGAGATGAACCACTTGACCATATAACATCGATAGGCTACAGGCTCAGAATATAACTTCATCCTCACGAGAGTGGGCTACAGTTTGAGATGAACCAACTGATCATTACAACGATGAACTACATGTTAGAACTGGCAAAAACTATAGCACATCACGTCTATCAGATGGTTTGATCCAACTCTATGAAAACATTATTTTGTAGAAGTTACAAAGTTCGCTGTTGTTTACATGCGTGTAAATGGTAATAATTTGAACTAAACTTTTCCCTATAATAAGTTAATTATAAAGTCATCCTGGCCCAGGTCTCTCTGTTACATATAGCCTCAACTAACTATCGGATCAAAGATCTGGTCAGAATGGAACTAAGGATACAAGCACTATGTACCTATAGCTAACAATACATCGTTTATATTGTACGCCCAAAGAACACCATAATGTGATGATGAACGAAGAATTTAGAATAGACGGAGTAATCGGATTATAGAAAGATCGATATCGTCGCAGCTCGGATTAGCATTCTCTCAAAATCACATTAATATTGAAAGTAAGAACGCCAAGTGTTTTTCCTAGAAATATGTGTCATATGGATTAATATTGAAGCAAAATATTTTATTTCAATACTTCCAGTTCACCATCTGTTATATTTAAAATATCTATGATTTGAATGGCACTAGAAACCAATATTCTTTTATATTTCCTCTGTAATACTGATGAAATACGAAGGTATGTCCATCAAGAATAGACGTACGGATGGGACAAGCTTTCCTAATACTCTTATACGGGAAATTGGTGTCTCACATATAAAAGAGCATTGAAAGGGGCTGCCAGATTGTCTAGGACATTTCGATAGTTTGAGATGGTGGTAATGTGCCGTTTCGATATGAACTAAACCGACCCAATGACACTTTGGTATGGGTTCGGAAAGAGAGGAGTTACGGTAAAACTCCTTGATGGATTACGTCAGTAATGCCAAATATTAATAACTTAATTCCGCACAATAAGCTGTGTTCCATACAGAAAAAATACCCAAGTTTTATATTGTTAACGATCAGAGTCAAGACTGACGTAAAACAGCGTCTACTGACGTTTGAATTGAGCTTTCGACTGTTATTGGCTTTTTCGTATAAATTTTAGCATGGATTTTCTAACTGTCTAAACCTTGAACCAAGACAGTGTTCCATTAGATTTATTTTGATTTTTTGTTGTCATATTTTAGATATATTTAAAAATCCATGCTAATGTATTCTAAAAAGATAAACACAGACTAAAAAAGCCCAATTTCAAACGTCAGCCGACGCTGTTTGAAGTCACTTTTGACTCTAAGCGTTAACAATATAAAACCGGGTATTTTATCGCGGGAGTTTTTACTTTAATTTACTAAATTTTTACTATACTAAAGTGACACCTTAGGATAGTTCTTCGCGTGTTACCGTGAATAATTCTTTTTTTACTCCTATTGCACTCGTTCAGAATCAAATATGGCTGACTGCATCTTCACAAGGTTTATTTTCGAGCCAAGGCGAACCATATTACATAGGATACCGCGTTCCACACACTTTCAGACAAAACGAATTATAATAACATGCCATGGTCGAGTAAAACAAGTGATCTGTTTGGTAATTGTATACAGAATGTTGCTTGCTGGTTGGCTGAAATTTACGGTATATCATTTTCCATAAACACGATTCGTTGCAATGTGTACAACGGGTATGTATCTCTGACAGGAGAGCTTTAGGGAGAATTGGCTCTTGTAGCGAAATTAAACTTTGTCGTTTGTGCCTGAATTGTCGTTCATTAGAGAGGATGGACTAGCAAATGATGATGAGATTGTTGGCGAATATATGGGCCATTTTCATGAAAATGTACAAATAACGGTAAAGACAATTTTTTTCACATTTTGTTCATTTTATATTTTACAACCAGAGATTTGCTGGAAATGCCAGATGATTAAACATTTTTATAGTTTTTCTCTATTGTAAAATGTTTATTTTGGCGAAGATAACTGCTTTAAATTTTCCAAGCTGAAAATGAATTTGTCTTTACCGTTATCATTGCAAATGCAGCTTGGAGGTTAATAATTTTTAAACAACACTTTATTTAATGAAATTCTGTTGGATACTATTATGTAAAATATATGAGAATATAAGTCCTGTTCATCTCACATATCTTGACATGTGAAAAATATTACAAAAAGATTGGATTTATTCAGCTGTCTTTACCGTTATACCAGGAAAGTTTTGTTTTTGAGAAATTTAGCACAAGAAATGTCATAGAGGGCACCACTGTCATTGTTAAAAGAACCACGGTGTAGGCAGCCTTATGGCAACACAGCAATTGCTTTCTACAAATTTGAAAAAAACAAAATTTGTATCCCACTTATTTTCTGTCTATACCGTTTGTGATGTATGTCAGTTAAGTTATTTATGATTGTTACCAAACAAAGCACAAGAAATCTAAAAGTGTATACCAAAAAAAAATCACCATTAAGACACACTAACCCAGTTCAGCCTGCCTCATGCTGACATGATCTGTCTTTACCATTGTTCAAACTTGTCTTTACCGTTATGGCATTTAATTGAGTGTGAACCATCACTCTGAAAATTTAAAGAAGTTTGGAGCTTCTGCGTCTCTGTATTGAAACAAAAATCAGCTTCAATTTTTATCGAGGCCAAACCAGTCAGCTATAGTGTATACCGTCGTAGCCCATACATTTAGCTAGAGTATAACCTCAAGGAATAACCAAAACTCTTCAGGAGCTATTCCTGAGTAAACGAAACATTTGTCATTTAAGGGTTAATAATATGGGAAATGGCCCGGTTTGTACACAAGCATGGTCCGACAGATTGAAACCGAACATTACTACATCTTCTTAATGCTATACCATTTCCAAATAAGAGTCGTAAAATCTTGAAACTAACTGATGGTCGGTCAAAAGAATTGCCAGATTATATCGACGTTCTCACACAAATACAACCAAGGATTTATTGACAGAAGGCGCAAATATGTCAAGGAGAATGGAGGAATAAATACTACCAATATCCGTGTTCTATTATAAGCAAAACTTGTACATGTGTCCGTTTCAACTATTTAATACGCGGTACGGTACTACTTTGCTTGTCACCAACACACGTAAGTCTGAATAACTGCCATACGTTCGAACAACCTGTGGAATATACGTTGTCCTAAAGACTTCATCGGCAGTGACCGAGTGACAGTTGTCGCACCCGTCAACACAATTGTGACTAAATTACAGCAATTCTTTCGCCAGAGCTTCGTTATTATTCAGCGTTGTTCAAATATCCCGCTTGTTCCATGCGCAAAAATCAACATTTGGAAATACATGAACCCTCAAGAGACTTAATTAAGACCGAGTGGCAGGACAGATGTTTCTTGTGACTTCAGTGGCCAGAAAACTGACCACCCCTGATCATTAATGAAAGGGGTCCATAATTAACTCTTATGATAATTAACGTGACCTTTTGTAACCCAAACAACATGTTTACGGACCAGCAATCCACCCAAACTCTGCTTCAGAAAACAACCTCTAAAAAAAAATCGATTAACAAATCTATCTCTTAATATATCATATTAATATATCTACTAATTCATTGGCATCCCTGAATAAATAAAATAATCATATTTCTGATCTGAAATGGTATGAAATAATCCCGATATTTTGTAGTATACATGCATACATACATACATACATACATACATACATGGACATGTCTTCAAATCGGACATTCTATAAAGACCAGTATACGGGTGAATGTAACTTTTGTACGAACATATAATACGATTTGTCAATGACACATACACCTGTCAATAAAATACACGCATGTCGGAGACACTTGTTGTCGGTTGAAAGGGGACCATTTAAATGTTAAAAATTTAATGTCAGATTTTACTTACGTTGGCCATTAGAACGTCGTATGATGTTCTCTAGGAAAGTGTTCTGAGGAGCGACAAGCCCACGCCTGGCTCCTGGCATATTGGCGTGTCGCCCGATCGCGCACCTTTCTGTAGTCACACACTATACCTGCAGGCTAAAAGAAGCAGGTAAACTACCAATCCAACGGTCCAGTCTTGTGTAAAATCCCTCATTTCAGGCACTTTTTTAACGGCGATCTTGATAATAATACATCACAGATGGTCAGGGTATGGTTAAGTTTTATCCACTATTGGTACGAACTGATGTCAGGTTTCAGATAGAAGCTCCCTTCGACGTTATACCTTTCCATTTCAGCAATGAATTATTCATTTGGAAAATCTGCTCAAACGCATGCGCACACCAGGTGATTATGCACCTGATGTTAAAAGCTTTTATTCCCCTATTCCGTCAGTGTGATTATGGGGCGGCAGTCGCTATGGTGACATCATGGCGACAAAATCGATAAGGTCCCTCTCACCTGGCCAGCTTGCAGTAAATTCCGTCTTATAACAGTGTTCCACATGAAGGTATTATATTGAAGTCAAGAGATATGAGCGCTGCAGATCAGGTAGTGAAGGTTGTCTGTGGGGTTATCCGACCAATACTGCCCGTAAACTGGTAATTGCGCGCTCTCCGACAAGGACGTATATCATCCGAGATGTGGAAAGATTCCCTTTATCCATTATAGATATATCGGCCGTTATCCCGCTGCTAATTGTATTAATAAGCCGAGATTATTACAGGCACGACAGTTGCGCACCGCTCCAATCCCTGATAGCCTTTAGTTCTCCCTGGAATACGCCATACACAATCGAGTCGGTTAATTTTTAATGAGCTGATCTGTTGCCGGCAGATGGTTTTATGAGTAAGACAAGAACTGTAATGTCGCTAGTTTGATTATCTCTACTGGCTCCTCGACTAACCCTCCTGATTTCAATTGAACCCTTAAAGTCAGTTCACTTGTCATTCTTTTTTACCTGCCAGTCTTAAACTAGCCACTGAGTGTGAACGAATCGATCAGACCACAGCCTCGAGAATCACCGTATTGAGCCGATCGCAGAGGAATATATTCACCTGAAGGTGTCAACTGAGGCAGAGGTGAAAGAGCTCAATGGCGTAACGCTGACAACCAGAATATATGGACTGCTATAAAGTAATCTACCTGGATCAATACCTCCTTTCCTCGCGCGCGCTCGTCAGCTTATAAAGTTACCTCCCCTGTAGATTCGTTAGAATTGAACACAATAATTTCGAAGTTTATATATAAATAATCACAGTGTATATAGATGGCCAGTGAATCAGTGGGGGCTATGCAGATTTCCAGTGAATCACGAGGGGGTTACTCTCTAAATAAAACTCGAATGAAAATTTAACTCAAGAGTGGAAATTCATCCCGCTCAAGTTGAGTGACATTCTTCACTCAAATGTGAGTTAAATTACTCAAGTTTAAGTGAAGTTAACTCAAATTTCACTCAACATTGAGACGATAACTCACTCAAGTTGAGTGGAATTGGAATTCACTCAACTTGAGTGGAATTGGAATTCACTCAACTTGAGTGAAATATATCACAGTGCATGAGTGGGAGGAATTTCCACTCTTACTCGAGTGAAATTTCACTCAAGTTTTTTTAGAGAGTATATAGTTCGAACTGATGGAAGAATCGTCGATAAGTTTACACGATAATATAGTTACTTTTATATATGGTAAAGCCACCGCGCACATTGTTATGCACGACCAATTAATAGCAGGTATCGTATCCAAAAAGGGAAAAATCGCTTCCCATTTGAAAGACTATTTCGATAACAGAAAAATATTTAGCACAGACAATTCGCTTTCGATCGTGATCACCCCAGTTGAAATATTCTTTTGGTTATTTCAAACACATTATACCACCTTAGACCCGTTAGACCACTTTAGACACATCAGATCATATTTTATGAGTTTCTCAATAGTATGTTCTTCCATTTTAATATCATTGCCAAGTTCAAGTTCAAGTAAACTCGTTTACAAGCATAATGATCACTGCCCGACTGATCGGCACGTGTAAACGGGAACACGGTAATTATGATTAGCATCTGTTACATAGGAGGAGTTGTTAACCATATACTAATGCCGTTAGCGCCATCGTTACAGCACGGTAAAGAACTTGTTAATCGTACAAATCGTGGTATCAAACTGAAGTACGTGCATATTAGTTTGCACGGAAATTACACATCATGTCATATACATGCAAAACATCCTGTCTATCAAATCTTTCCGCCTCTAATGACCGAGTTATGTAATACGTGTGTACAGCTGTCAAGTACATTTCTTCTTCGCATATATTACTTCTCCAGCAATATAGGACCGACTGTGGTACACTGGGACATTTTTACCTTTTTCCCCCACAAAAATCTTCACTATTATATTGTTCTGTATAATAGACTTCTTTGCTCTAGTTATAACCATAATATTTCGTATGACATAATCATACAAAAAAGTCTAAAATATCTGTTACATTTTTTTATATTTTAGAATTACATTTGAATTGTCAACAAAAAACTCCCAGTGTGCCCCACGCGTTGGGCGCACTTGGACACCGACTGCATGGGGTGCAGTGGGACAATAATCGAAATACATTTCAAGTCAAGTATTTAGTGCTATGTTTCATAAGAGTTTAGACTATTTAACAGAGATGGACAAGTTAATTCTATTTTAGACCTCTGTATGTCATGGAATATTTCACAGAGGCCAAATTTGAAGAAAAAATATTTTGTCTGATTCCCATTCCAACGGAAGCATCGGACTTTGAAATTTTTATTAAACCTCATCAAAATCGATGGGATTAATATTACTGCTACCTGGGTAACAAAATAATGCACTTTAATAATAGTTTAGGATAAAGGTAGATCACAACTTGATTACTATGTTCCAGCGCGCCCAGGCAAACGTGTCCCAGTCCGCCCTGGGTACATGATATATTCCGTTTTGTGTTAAAAAAAAACCCCTCACACATACATCTGAGACAGAAAATCGATAAAGCTAAATAGTACCTTTGTCCATTTTCTTTCAATAATACCAAAACAGTAATGAAGTCCCGCAGAAATCTTGGTTTATAAAATACCATCCTCAGTTCTGGAAATTTACTCAGACTGTTCAAAAACATTTCTTTGTCCCTACTTTTTAACAAATGATAGTGTTTACTTATAATCAATATACGTGTTGTCATCCTCGCGAGTCAGTGTATCGTTCGATCTGTCAGGATCGATATACTGGCTTGGTTGGTTACCCATACGAGTTCTTGATATAAATAGATCGAGGGGTTTCCCCTAAATCACCCCAATCAGTAAACACGCTATAAGCAGGTTGATTAGGCCAATCCGCTGCGAGTTACGAGATGTGACAGGTTTGAATTTCATCGCGGATCCAACTGCTTTGATGTCAAGTTGAAATCGACATCGGAAGGCAAAGCAAAAACCGCAGGCTTGGGATACCGACATGCTAATTCAAAACAAACGTGGGGATGAAATGTACGAGATTATGTAAAATGTAAGAGGCATCGACTAAAAAACTCATTCGTATCACCAAAAATGTCCAGGTAACCCTCTGCGAGGATTTAGGATTTACCTGTTCTTGTGAAGATGACGTGTTGTATGAGAGTATAGCATTTCTGTTGATGCCAATGTAATTCCCATTCATGTCCCACTGTATCCCAATCTCCTGACTATTACTCGTGTATGTTTGTGAATGAGTTTGTGTATTGAAAACTGCAATTGACATTATGTCATTATCTGGGCGATTTCGGGATATTCGTGTTTCGTTTCTACCTCCAAATCTTATTCGCTCATAAACCACTTCGGGATCTAGCAAAATGGAGATACAGGCGCAGTTCCTAGTGTATTTCAAATAAGAAATATTCAATTTTGAAGGAATAATATGAATAAAATTCAAATAAGAAATATTAAATTTCAAAGGAATAATATGAAAATTATATATATTCCTTTTTGAACAAAGATGCATTTTTGTTTATTTGAACAAGACACCGGTTTCCATGGCACGCAACTATTTCATTTTTAATAGAACTAACATGAAAAAATGGTGACCATTTTTAAATTCATGTTTAGATGGAACAGAGTGAATTACGTGTTACCTGAAAATTTGAGAAAAATCCATGTTCATTTCTATAAAGCAAATTCAAGTGACGGATATTATATTATCTTTTTCCTTAAATTTTTGTATTAATTTGAGATAAGGAGTCCCCATGGTTATGGACATCTTTAGAAGACGTCATCTTGTCAGAAACCATTTTTTGCTTATTTTTTATTTTTTATTTTTCAATATTATGATAGAGAATAATTATTTTTGGTAAAATAAATACTTTCGTGCCATTTTAAGCAAGAACAATACGTGGAAAATGGACAGAAAATAACGAAAACACCACTTCTGGGGACATCACGCGGCCGCCATATTGAAATTTCCTATGATCCATGGCACCTAAGATCATGCAAATAATCTCGCACATAAGATTCGCAGAAAATCAGAAATTTTTAGCTCTATTGTTCTCTTCTTTCCGAAGCAGCTGTGAACAGTTTGTTGGGGGAGAGAGCGGGGGCATTTTGATCTCATTCAGGCCAGACAGGGTTACGTCTTGTCAAGTTTCGAGGAAAAATCTGTGGTGGAAGGACCTTATAAGCGGGGATTTATCAAGGGCTGAAAATACATGTGTAATCTAAGACACGCACAAACTGATGATTACGTATTAATTTTGCATTCTAGAAAAATAAAGAAATACATTGGGTATATATGCTTATATTCAATTTCGGACTCGCACAAAATTCAAGATAATCCTTTAAGATTAAAGGTGTGCCGATAGCCCGGCAGACTGTGCATTGAGGCCAAGGTTCCATTTGGGCCATTGCCGTTTTCTTTTAATTTTCTATGTTTTTCTTCTACTTCCGAAGAAACCAACTTAATTTTCTAGGTTTTCTTTACATTTTTGCGCACGGAGTAGTGAAAGAATACGTCCTTCAAGACAAATGAGAAATTTGAAAAGGATCAGGATCAGTGACGTCATAAACATCATGAACTTTCGACTTTCTTTATCTTCGTGAACTATTATCCTCGAGAAGTTTAACGTCCCTTAGTCCCTTTTTTATGTCAACCACACTTTGTTCCTATGTTCTCGCGAACTTTTGACCTTATGAATTTTTAATACCGTGAGAAAATCAATATACATGCTTCTTTTTGCGCAGTCCAATCATCACATCCGGGTAACTTCCTTTGACGTCACATCCGGTCAAGTAACATCCGGGTCACAGGGCACATCCGGGTCCACTTCCTGTTACGTGACGGCCCAGCAAGAGTTATCTCCCCTACATAAGACATAAGTGACTTCCAATGTTAATTTCCGGGGAATGCATATATGGGATAGGAGTATTGGGGCGGTCGTTTTTTTTTCTTGTGGATTTTACTATGGGGTGTGGCACCTTGTTTTCTTTGTCTCGCGATGTAGAACACGATGAGAGGGGTCTTGAGGCCAGGGGTTGTCTTTCGCTGAAAAATTCACGCAGGATATGTTAGATCCATTCTGGCACAGTGAACAATGTTAGTTCCAATGGGGAACTCACTAATGGACATTTGCGGTATGGGGTGACCCCTTGTTTTCTTCATATCGAGCTGTAGAACACGATGGGAGGGGTCTCGTAGCCATGCGTTGATTTTTTTGAAAAGTGCTGATGACGCATGCGCAGTAGGCAGGCAGATCGAGGTGGACGTTTTGAGGTCTTGGTGAACCCATAATGTTCCGATTGGGTTGTGTGAGGTATCAGTTTGAAGCATTCGTGGGGGAGCGTCCAACTGGATGGGTGTGGGATAGAAATATCGTCTATCTGCGCAGGCGCAGTAGAAAAATTGTATTTGAATGGACGTTTTCGGGTCGCGGTGGGGCAATGGTGGGCGTACTGGGCTGTGGGAGGTGTCATCGTGAAGCTTTCGTGGAGGAGCGTCCGACTGGACTAATGTGTCGTCCATTTTCAACATTCTGCGCATACGCAGACAGGAAATTGTGGGGGGAAAAGGCAATGGAAGGGACGTTTTGGAATCGAGGTGGACCCATATTGGTGCGAATGGGTCGGGGAGGGTATCAGTTTGAAGCTCTCATGGGGTAGCGTCCAACTGGACTGGTGTGGAGCAAAAGTAGTGCAATGGTGCGCCTGCGCAGTACAAAAAGAGTATAGGAATGGACGTTTTGGGGTCGAGGTGGGCCAATAGTGGGCGTACTGTGTCAGGAAGGGTATCCATGTGAAGCGCGCCTGCAGGTCGATCAAGTCATGGGTGGGTGCATGTTTTCTGCGAAAAACTAGGGAAAACCCTGTCATCCAGGTCTAGAGGGGTTATTATGGTTCCCAGCGGATCGTGGCCTGCCGAGAGATGCATATTGGTTTAGTGGGTGTATGTTTCTACAGAAAAAAACGGAATACGTAAACCCCCACATGCGAAAAACACGGACTTCATATGGTAGGGATAGGCGAGCAGCTATACATATATAGTAGACAACGTGCAGCGTCGCTCAGGTGCGCCATTGAGACATGGCTATCCTTCTACACTAACCTATAGGGGCGACTCGTGGACGCCGGAGTGTATCCCGAACTCATGATCTCAGGCATACTGGGGATGTGGGTTGATCTACCATGGTAGAGTTACCTGTGTGTGTGTGTGTGTGTGTGTGTGTGTGTGTGTGTGTGTGTGTGTGGTGGTGGAGTTGGTGGTGTGGCGTGTGTTTGTGGTGATGTGTGTGGCGGTGGTAGTGGTGTGTGGTGGTGGTGGTGGTGGTGGTTGTGCGTGGTGGTGGTAGTAGTGGTGTGTGGCGGTGGAAGTGGTGATCGCCGTGGTGGTGTTGGTGTCTGTACATATAGGGATTAACACGTGTCTCTCATCAGTTCATATGTATTGGTCGACTAATCAACATGTCATGTACGTGTACGTTCTGTCAGAGAACCTTCTCTCGTCGCCGTAGTATGCTCAGACACATTCAATGCAAACACAACCAAGAGACACCACCGAGTCCCGCTATAGGTCCACCAAGTGGAGTAGAGCATCCCTATACCATGACGGTCAGCGGCCCTACGGGATGTGGCAAGACGTTTTGGGTGATGAAATTCTTAGAGGAAGGGCAGCTCGGCTACACCCGTGTAGGTTGGTGCTACAGCAAGTGGCAGTCAGTGGCAGTCCGCCTACGAAACTACAAGATTACAGAATGTGAGCTTCGTTCCAGAAATTCCTCAAGATATCGATCAAGCGTATTTTTTATACCCTAAGCAGACCAATGTGGTAGTGCTAGATGACCTGATGAGTGCGGCCAAGGACAATTCACACGTTGCCGACTTGTTTTTTAAAGGATCCTATCATCGGAATCTGTCCGTCATCTATTTGACCCAGAATCTCTTTCCTCAAGGGAAGGCCTCCAGAGATATTGCCTTGAACTGCCAATACTTTGTGTTGTTCTCCAATCCCATCGGCAGAGCAGAAATCCGTGTGCTTGGTAGTCGAATTTATCTTCAGAACATCGACCATTTCATGCAGGCGTTTCGATGCGGTGCAAGTCGTCCGTACGGCTACCTGTTCGTAGACTTAAAAGCTCACACCCCCGAAGATCCTCGGTTGGCGACCCACATGTTATCCGGCGAGGGGTCTCCACAACGTCATATACCCCTACACCATCCACCGAGTCCACATCTGGCAGCACCCGTCCAGCATCAGCAACCCGCCCCCATACAGCGGGTCACCTTCATACCAGAATATCACACAACCGCGAAGGACCAACCCAAAACCGTAACAAGGGAATGAACACAATGTGAAGTCAAGGCTATGGAAGGAGCCAAGCGCCTACACTCAAAGTTTCTGAACTTTGGCGATACATATCGCATGCTGATAGCAAAGTACGAACGTAGCGTGCAAGATCTATGGCGCTACGTTTCGTAACTTGTGTCTAATTCCGCTTAACCCGGGGCTAGGGGCCGTATGAACCCATGTACTTCAAGATCCTCATGGTACTCATATGAACAGTCACAATCAAAGCGTGACTGAGATACATCATTCTTTAGATGACGACTTTACAACGAATATTATGGATTAAGAATACTGATCAGCGATACGGATTTGATATTTTTGGAACATCATGATGTCTTGCCGGCATCATTGAAAACTGTTGACCGCTTCTCTCTTGCAGGAAACAAGCCTATGTTTATGTATACTATGATTGTCTTTTTGAATTTGGTGCTAATACTGTTATATGGAAATGGAATAGGTCTTTGGATTATGGACGCGGATATTCTCTAATGGACGACGGCTGGATTATGAATGACGGACTAGACGCTTGTAATTGTTCAACGAAAGTATGGACGCCGAGATGGGCGAGGCTTTGGTGGTCACAGAAAACAAGTTCCACAACAAAGGGTATTCGAAAGAGGAAGCCGCAATTTTAGCCCAAACCTCATTGGTACCCAGATTACGACTGGTTTTACATCAACAATATGTCGAACTCGTGACTCATAAGAAATTATTGGACCCAGTCCATATGGAAATCGAAAGACCAGCGTTGATGCTGAAAACACCAGGCATGAGCTGGACAGCGGCGTATGTCAGAGAGATGGCTCAAAAGAGATATTTGTTTGAACGCATCGTTAAGATCAAAAGCGTCGCACTATAAATAGCCCACACGACATCATTTCCCTTATTTCACCATGAACACCACCTTGCTTGATGTAAACTTTGAACCCAACAACGAGGATATTCTAACCGAAGCCTTACGGCAAGCCGACGTTCAAGTCGATGCTATTATTGATACATCTCAAGGTGGATCTACCGGGACCGCATGCGTTGCAATCTTATCATGCTCATAGATGACATCCAATGGGTGACCCGGGTATGTCTTCTGCTGCATAATATACAGGTAGTACCCGAAGAGGATACCAACACAACTACCCGTACCCAGAATCTGCTGACGCTGCATGAGGCATTTCAAAACTTTATGGAGACGCAGCTGGAGACGGGAAATTATTTTCTTCAACCCCCAACATAATGATGTCCATCCATAGATGATAGACAATGCATAAGGCGTTGGGATAGGGTGTTAAGTTTTTGAGACGAGCGTTAAGGCGTAACGACGGACGTTGACGGGTATCACTGCATTTCGATGAATTAGTGTCAATTTCATGGAATGTCTATAAAAGCAAGCGTATTGCAAAAACGTGCACCGTCGACGTTCAACCGTCAATATGGGTTATACATGCTCTGAGTGCGAACGCACGCTCACCAGACATTACGATATGATGCGACACCAGAAGAATATACATGGGATTGAAAACTACGAGGAGCCCAATGAGGAGGCAGATAATGATACCGAAACAGAAATTGCTGAGAGTCTATTTACTGATACGGAGAGCTTGATCTCAGATAGTCAGCCTACGTCCCAGGAGATCGTATTTTGCATGAAGCTATTAATACCTATGCTGCGGTAATCGAAGACGCCGCACATAATAACTTACAACAGGCGTACATCCAAATGCGCCCGAACATCAGGAAAACGGTATAGCCTGCTGTCGCTTGAAATGAAAGGCGACCACACGCACAGGTCCATCATGAAGACCAAGCGTCACTTGGAAGAGGATATGCGGCTACCACCCACCGAGGCCATGGAAAATGCGATCAGAATGCGCAAACAACTGTTTCAGGACATCTCTGCTTCAATGGTATCCTGCACTGCCCGACGACGCTTAGGCCAAAAGCGACCCTGGCCGAAGATTGAACTTTCTCAATGAACGACCTTTGACTGAACAAAGAGCATACTTGAATTGTAAACATACCCAACGCGGCTCCCTCAGCGTGGGTATGACGTACTGGAGGGGATAATAAAATGATTGACCTGTCATCCTTGTTGTTCTTGTTCTCTCATCTGTCTACATCATGGCGTTAAGACGCAAGGGATGGACACAGACTGAGAATAATGGTGTACACACGACATTATATGACCACTAACTCACTCTCACTGACTCACTGACTCACTGACTCACCATCGTTAGTGCGTTCATGCATTAAGATGGGCGTTGAGCACGTCTCACGGGCGTTGGGCACGCCCCACTCTCTCGCTCGCTCACTCACTCACTCACTCACTCACAACGCCTCAATCACTCACTAACTCACGCCCTCTCACTCACTCACCATCGTTAGTGCGTCAGTGTGTTGAGACCGAAAAACTAGGGAAAACCCCTGTCAACCAGGCCTAGAGGGGTTAATATTGTAGCGATAAAGCCTCGCTTAAGCTTTAGTGAAGTCCGTGATCAGGTTTCAGAATAAAGATATTCAATGTGAACCGTATTCACTGAGATAAATAGTTACTACCCATCGGTAATGTCAGAATAAATATAAAGTAGTGAACTCAACACCAGTATATCGGATTAACCAATAAGCTCTTTTATTCTTTGTTGGACATATTTTATACAATGACACAAGTTCTGTTGTTCATACCATAATAGGGTTGTGTAGTAATTGAGTAGTTTATATGTTGTACAATAAAAGTGCTGAATGTATAGAAGCAAGGTAAATTCCTGTAGTATCTTTTTAAATCAATGCCAAACACCTGAAACCAAATACTTATTGATGTACCCGTGGGGCCCCTTTGTGGTCCCAGAAGGATGGCTGCAGTCAAGTACTCCAATCAATGCCCCATTGATATGCGGTGGTACCTTCTGTTGTAAGATGGAATGATTGAAGTTGAATACCTGATATACACCCAATGATATGCTGGGGTACCTATATGGTGTCAATAGAACACCTGCAGTTGAATGCTATTGTAACTACCCAATACCTTCATGGGGTTGCCAATGACGCTAAAATGGATGACTACTGCAGCAGTGCACCTCATGTCTCCATGAGGTGCTGCACTTGGACAATTAATAAATGACAGAAATTCCTCTTATTCTTTATGCTATTATCATTGGGTAAATGTAGGCTTGCTTGTCCAATATCAGTTCACGATGACAGGAGGAGGAAAGTTTTATCACATCAAACAATCTGTCATAGGCCCCATACATTCAGAGGGGTATGAGAGAAAGTGAAGTTCTAAAACAGTCAACCTTCAAGTCGTATCTGTAATTAATAAACGGTAAATTTACCATACCTCTGTGTATCTGTATCTGTAATTTCAAGGCTGTAAGAGAGAGCTGGAATGATGTGGACACGGTCAAATATTAGGACCAAGTCCCAGATAAAATCGAATCTCCCGCTTATATACACGTCAGCACCATATCCTCAAACCCAAAGTGTCAAAATCTCAAATATGCTTCAAAGTTAAAAGTACTTAGTGAATTCACACAATTCTTTCAGTTCCAAAACAAACAATAAATATAGTTTATAAGAATACGCTTATACTTTTATCTGAAACAATGTGTAATATGTCTGGTTTAGAGAATATCAGTAACCAAAACAAAGATGTCCGCCTCCGGGAGATGAGGAATAAAGTCTGTGGATTTATCGCTTAGAACTGCCAAATAAGACTGAACTACACTTGCCATGTAAATGCCTATTCAAGGTAAAACACTGTTTTTAACATCGAAACATCAATAATTCAAAGTAACTTCAGTAATAAGCGAGTTTCAGTTCGAACTACAAGACGTACTGTCAATGAATATGCAAATAACATGCAAGCTAGATTGCAGATGTCTAAGTTATAATTACTCAATACTAGACAAAATATTCGCAATGAGCTAAGGATAGACAAATGACCATTTCAGAATTAATTACGCGACTATTTACTATATTACGCGAATTTAAAGAACAATTTAATATCAAAATATAGTTGACCTAAGTTCCAAAACTATATTCCCAGCTTACAACTGGACATGTATTAAATTGTAGGACCAGTTTACAATCCAATTCCACACAACCATAAACATCTACGTTTCAGAAAAATATATGAACTCTCATATAAAACACTAATTAGAATACCGAAAACTAACTCAGCAAGAATACAATAAAACCTGGGAATATCTGCACTTACTCAAGAAGTACACCACACATGTATATATTCATATTGCATGACGATCCACATTCGTCTCACTACCCCCCACTTAAGTGTATATCGTCCCGAATACACTTCAACTACTAAGACGAGTACTCAATATTTTAGATCAAGTTATAACTAGTCCAATACTAAGTTTCTATATTATCAAATATAACATGAACATTGTACACAACAGTTTAGAATATCAAATAAGTTAAATAACATGTTTAACCCCTTTAACTTATAAGCTGCCTGAAGATATCACCAAGACTTCAAATAGCTAGTAACTTTTGTACATATTAACAACATAACTTACAGTTCAATATTTCTACTGTAGCCTAATCACAGTCCCAGTGTCTCCAATGACCAGAGCCTCGCCTTGGGCTATCAGGACGCTTGTTGGACCACCTGGAAGGACCTCTTGGATAGGGACGTCTGTTTGTGTTGTGCGGAGGTGACCTGTTCCTCTTCTCCGGACTATCGTTTCTGGGACGCTTTCCAGTGGATGATGGATCTGAACGTGCCGCAGTTTCTTCAGCTTTACCAGTAGAACTGTTTGGCTTTTGGAAGATACCCTGCCGTTTTTTCAGTGTTGTTGACATCCACGGCTGACACCTTGTCATTTGAACCGGCCGCAAATGGTCTGCCCTCAACCCTACCGAACCCCATTGCATGGTCTTGCATTAATCTAAATGCCTCTGCCTGTTGTTGCATAGCAGTGATTAAACCGGCTTGGATGTCAACAGCACCTTGAAAAATTGACCGAAAGGCACTGGTCTGGGTCGTCAGTGATTGGTCGATGTTTTTCATCACAGTTGTAAGATCATAGATGACTTTGTTCAAACGACTCAACTCCAGTTTAACACCACTAGTAACATTTGTAACTTGTCGCTGGGATTCATCCAAATGTGTCTGTGTATCCTGCATCCGCTTTACTTGCGCCGCAACTTCTCCAAGATGGATGGTGGTAGCCATTAGTTGTGTTGCAAGTGGTCTGATATCTTGTTCGGGTGGCACGGGACGGTTAGTGATGGCTGTAACGATCATGCTGCTCAAGTTCTCAACAGCACCACATACAGAAATTGTTAAGTCCTCGATGTCGGACACAGGGATGGTTGATGTTTCCCGACTTTGGGTGACCGATACTGTCTCTTGTTGCTCTGCTGGCTTAATGATTTCACTGATACGTGGGGTACTCGGTAATGAGGACAAAAGTGACACTAATGTGTTGTCACAGCAAAGCGATTCCAATTCCATGGCACTAGGATGCAAGTCCAACTCCGCTTCCTCAGGTACGTCACATTGCTGCGTCCCATCCCGCTCCTTTACAGCATCAGCTCCTTCAGTGGCAGTTATTATTATAGCAGAGGCTTCCTGAAAGGGGATACTGTCGACGCGCATTCTGCTTACTGGTTTCCCATCCATGTCTCCACTGGGACCAACCTCGCCATTCGGGCTAACAACTCGAAACTTCTCAAATAGAGTTAGAGTTTGGGTTGTTGTTGGCATCGCTGATGTGGAATTGCGAACATCCTTCACAATTTCAGTGCCATTTGAAACAGATACCTCTGCTTCGTCTATCTCTGTACTGATTGACTCCATTGCACTTTCGGTGGGACCTTGAATAGACTTGACGGCATTTTTGATCTCAGTTAAGCGAGCTAACTCGTCTTTTAGCTCTGGACGACTGTTGATCAAGTCCATGAACACAGACATTTCTATTGTCTGAAGAGAAACTGAGGGAGTTGTTTCAGGAAGTGAAGGAGTTGTTTCCTTAACATCACTCCTATGGTGGTCTTCTTTCTCCTTCGGTGACACTTTCAACTTTACCTCATAGAATTCTAAAGACTGCTCATGTGTTAATGACATGGCATCTTCGCTTTTGATGGTATAAGGCATCTTTGTCCCACCAATGTAGGTCCCTTCATCAAAACCAGGATGTTTCGCCTGAATATTCCTCTTGATCTCCTCTTCTCTAACACCACGTTTCCCACAGGTTTTACAAAGGAAAGGCAACTCATCCTGTGGTAGGTGCAGCAGAACCACGTGCCTTATCATTTGCTGGCTGTCCCCCTTGTACACACACACATTGTACATTCATACATGGACCCACGCTTCTGGAGTGCTTTAATGGCACGGTCCGTCATCCTCTTCAAAGACACTTGTGAGGCCACAATTGACTGTAATAAACCATAATAAACACTTTGTACAAAATCAGTTTATCATTTGTCTTGAATTGGATAATTTACTGTAGGTTGTCATTGGCTCCCTCATGAAGTCTATTGAGTTGTTGAAACTCCCATCCGGTTAAATTTGTTTAATGCCCGTTTCTCCCATTTTAGTTTAATGTCTCCTTCATATGGTTTGAGTTTGTTGTGGTGTACTAGTCTCTTTGTGCCTTTTTCATCTAGTTGTATAATGTAATCGAGGTCATTCAGTTTCTGCAAAATCAAACATGGGCCTGTGTATGGTTGTATCAATTTCTGGCTCATGCCCTTTTTCCTAAGTTCTTGAAGATACCATACATATTCGCCTGGTTGGTAGATATACAACGCAATCTTTGCATCATAAGTCTGTTTTTGCTGTTTCACTGTTGACTTCAGTCTCTCACGAGCGACATCGTGGGCATGTTGTAATCTCTCTTTGAGTTTGTCAACGTACTCGCCATATGACGTCAACTCTTCATCTAAGGGTTCAACACCATGACCAAAAACTACTTCGGCTGGAAGTCTTACTTCTCTTCCCAACATTAACAGATTGGGTGTTAATCCAGTCTTTTCATGGGGTGTTGCTCGATATGCTGCCGCGATACATCCCAAATGTAAGCCCCAATCTCTCTGTTCACCCTTCAAATAAGCTCGGATAATTCGCACCAGTGTTCTGTTGAAGCGTTCCACCTTGCCATTACACTGTGGATGCCTTGGAGATGTCTGTGTCTTTCTAATCTCCAACAATCGACACAATTCAGAAAACAGTTGGCTGCGATAATTCGACCCTTGATCCGAATGCAAATCCAGTGGGCAACCAAACCTACAAATAACTTCGTTCAGGATTTTCTGTGCACAGGTTACAGCTGTCTGGTCTGGAACTGGAATCACCTCCACCCAATTAGTGAAGCGATCGGTAACAACCAAAATGAATCTATTTTCCCTTGGAGTTTCCGGTAGTGGTCCTAAGATGTCTGTCGACAATCTATCGAGCGGTGCACCAACTCTCATATCTCCAAGGGGTGCTCGTGGCATGCGTGAAGGTGGTTTGCTAGCACTGCAAACATCCCATCTTCTGATCCAGTTTTCCACAGCATCTCTGATTCCAAACCAGTAAAATCGCTGAAGAGTTCTCTTTAGTCTTCTTTCTACCCAAATGTCCTGACAATACCGAGTTGTGCATGT